>JBBPBX010036188.1:0-24986 GCA_038048925.1 Garcialebias charrua | reverse complement strand
CTCATTATTCTTATTTCCTTGGGTGACCAGTAACAACAATCAATTATTTTTTTCTATTAACATGCCCATAACATACCATACCCAACACTTTAGTGTCCATTATGTGAAACTTGTGAAAAAGATGAAATCATAATTAACAACTTCTACCAGAGCTAGTAATACAAGAACACCAGATAATCTTATTTCATTAAAATAGTATTATTTCTACAGGTTTTTCTCAGTGTTAATTATAGTAACTTAATTAAACTTATAAAGCAACAAAAATGAGTAGGAATTCCCTTCAGCATATTCAGGATGTACCAACACTTAAAGGTATTGTGACATGATGTTGGAAATTTGCATATTTGTCACGACATATATATCTTTTATCATTCAGCTCTGTTCATTTTTGCAAAATAAATTATAAATATATTAAAATTTCATTCCAAGTTATGGTAGTTTTTTCTCTGGGACACGCCCCTAAAAATCAGCGCACTTCCGCAAAACGTCATTGTGACGTGGGCACTGGGCATAAGGCAGAGCCTTGCCCGTTTGTTTTGTGTGTTAACTGCTTTCCATACAGATTCTTTTTCTGAAAGATCGCCTCTTTTTTTTGTGTAACTTGAAAAATGCCGTCACGTTGTAGCGCATTTGGGTGTTCTAATAGCAGTGAACAAGTGAGCATTCACAAATTCCCAAAAGATGAGAAACTTTGCCTAGAATGGAAGTACAGAGAACGAGGGAACGATGGGTTCCTACTAAGAGTCGTATGTCTGCAGCGACCATCTTACTGCCGATCAGGTAACATCTGTAATTTTTTTTTATTCAGGGAGGGTTTATTAATGAGAGTTTTGGATGATTTACTGTCTTAAAATGATAGATCTCAAACGCGATCGGGACTCTGTTAGCATAGCCCAAGAACAAAGAAGCTACATCACGAAGCTATCCTCACTTAGCTACTGTGTATGAAATAAACCGTGTCTAAATCACTTTTCAATTGATCGAGTGTCCAATAACTGTATAGGATGAATAATAACCCTTCGATTGCTTTAATACATTCATGTACTTCAAGATTTCATCTTCTTTCTGCTCCTTTCATTTTATCCTACTTGTATTCTTGTATCTGATGAAACTGTTTTGTATTGTTCTTTTAAAATGAATAAATAAACATCAAACCAAATCAAATCAAATGTACTAACAATAGGTTGTGTTTGTTCGACATGCTCCACCATTATTATTTACATGCGCGTTGAGCAGCGGCTACCCACGGGTACGTCACGATGACGTTTTGCGGAAGTGCGTTGATTTTTAGGGGCGTGTCCCAGAGAAAAAAACCACCATAACTTGGAATGAAATTTTAATATATTTATAATTTATTTTGCAAAAACGAACAGAGCTGAGTGATATAAGATATGTTGTGACAAATATGCAAATTTCCAACATCATGTCACAATACCTTTAAAGAGTCATATTTACAAAAGTAGATCAACTAGATCAGGGGTCTGCAAGCTGCGGCTCTGGAGCCACATGCGGCTCTTTGGCCCGTCCGCAGCTGCTTTTGCAAGTTTTGACCAAAACTAACATAAAGTGAATTTTATAGGATGTTATACTGTACCCAAAACAAGTTTGTTTGTTTGTTTTTTTACAAGAATCCAGTCTTCTGTGATAGACTTGCAACCTGGATATTGGCACCTACAACCTGAAAAGTAAGAAGCGAGTGAAGATGATGGATGGATGGATGGATGGATGGATGGATGGATGGATGGATGGATGGAATCCCATCTTTTCTTTTGTCTCAAAATGTAAAAATATCAATAAATGTTAACAATCGTTGGATGTTTTTAGTTTTATAATTTCACACCTACTGGCCAGAAACTTAAAGACCGTGTAAAGTAAAATTAAATTTGTGTTTTGAGTTTGTCACACGGCATAAATATGTGTTATTAATCACCCATATAAATCTGACTGATTAAAAACATTGTTTACCTTATAAAATTAAGTCTCAAAAATAATGAAAAAACATAATTGTGCCCTGGTCTGAAACGCTGGGGGCGTGTCAGCGCGTGGGCGTGGTTTCAGCGCAGTACTGCGCCCGTGTCCTGCCCCCTGAGCTGAGCTGTGTGTGGAGAGGCAGACAGGTGCAGCAGTAAACCTGCTCTGTTTTTATCTGAGTTCTGGCTGTAACAGCAGCTCATTTTTCCAAGAGTTACGCTGTTTTTAGTGCACTAACAACTCTGGTTTTGTTTTTAAAGTTGAGGACACAACTATAATTCATAACTCCGCTGTTATGTGTTTAATAATAAGCGCTATTTTAGAAGATGAGCGGACTCGCTGCACCCGGTCCGACCCGGTCACATCGCATGCGGGGTCTGTGTTGGTGATTAAAATAAAGAGTAATCACGTTGATAACTAAGTATGCAATGGACCTGTCGCATTTTCTTAGCAAAAAAGGAGCTTGTGAACTTGTAGGGCACAGGCTTAGCAATAAAAAAAAGAAGAAAAAAGAAAGAAAGAAAGAAAGAAAGAAAGAAAGAAAGAAAGAAAGAAAGAAAGAAAGAAAGAAAGAAAGAAAGAAAGAAAGAAAGAAAGAAAGAAAGAAAGAAAGAAAGAAAGAAAGAAAGAAAGAAAGAAAGAAAGAAAAGAAACACCTATTACAGAGACTCGGTATAAAACCACGCGGTATAAAAACACGTTATGATTTGTACAATTATTATATTCGGTAGTTACTGTGCACTAAATGGTCAACACTATTTAAAATAATAAGCACAAACGGCAACTTACTAAGTTTGGACGCGACATTATCCCGTCGTCAGGTGCAGGAAAGGCGGCGGCGGTGTCCTGGAGGGAGACGGTCGGTAGCGGGTGCCCTGACCATTGCGACATCCAGGGAAGATGCAGGAACGAGGCATAATTGATTAGCTAGCCAACAATGAACAAAATATCTATGCTATTGCTATCTGATGCTATCTGCGATTCGCGAGTGAACGGATCCACCGAGGCGAAAAACTAATTTATACGGCTGGAGCTGCAGGGGGTGGGGCTTTAGACCGCGTGACGAAACTCGGTCACATTTAAACCACACCTAAAAAATCCTGAAACACACATATCTTTAAAGGGATTGTGACATGATTTTTTTACTATTCATAAAATTGCTCAAAATATATATATTTTATCATTTAAATATGTTTGTTTTTGCAAACAAAATGATAAATCACTTTAATTTTGCTTTAAAAGTGATTTTGAACTTCAAGCCGTGTTTAATCATGGGAAATCCGATTACACTCGAACGCACCATATGTGATGTCACACTGGGCAGAGGGCTGTGGTGTCTTTAATAGCGGACAATTTAAAACTGGACGAATTTATCAATCTATGTGAAGATTTGAGCTATTTGTCTTCATTTTGGGAAGCAGAAAATTGTTTGGGTGATGGAACAAGAAACAACAGGATCTAATTTAGGTCTGATGCTGTATCAGACTTCCTTCATGTCGAGCTGCTCATACCTGCGCACTGTGACAAGCCCAGAGCTCTGCCCAGTGTGACATCACAGATGGTGCGTTCGTGTGTAATGGGATTTCCCATGATTAAACACGGCTTGAAGTTCAAA
The DNA here is from genome assembly GCA_038048925.1 of Garcialebias charrua. Taxonomy (NCBI): domain Eukaryota; kingdom Metazoa; phylum Chordata; class Actinopteri; order Cyprinodontiformes; family Rivulidae; genus Garcialebias; species Garcialebias charrua. The sequence continues at coordinate 21,400 of JBBPBX010036188.1, read as the reverse complement.
ATCACTTTTAAAGCAAAATTAAAGTGATTTATCATTTTGTTTGCAAAAACAAACATATTTAAATGATAAAATATATATATTTTGAGCAATTTTATGAATAGTAAAAAAATCATGTCACAATCCCTTTAAACAAAGTTTGATCTATAACTCCAAAATTAATTGAGCTACAATTTTGAGACTTTTTACTCATTTACAAGATTACAATTATGACATTTATAATGTTTATTGAAGAAAATATTGAAATTCACTTTACACGGTCTTTAAAGTGGCCCATTGATAATGACAATTGTAGCAGGTTTTGAGGCTCTCGACACATTTAATTTAGTGAACGAAGGGACAGAAATGGCTCTTTTGATCCTAAAGGTTGCAGACCCCTGAACTAGATGTTTTGAGTAGGTTGATTTTATAGCAAGTTATCAGATAAATATCATTAACTTACTTTTTATGTATGTGAATTGGTTTCTGTTCAGTGTCCTGACACGACTTCTGTTACTTGGCACTGTATAAATAAATTGAATTGAATTGAACTGAATTAGCTTAAATTTGCTACCTATACCATGATTTGACAAATCAACCATTTGGTCAAGCACATGAAAATAAATAAACATAATTTGAGTTTTTGTGCTGCATCAAGGGTCATAATTCTATTTAGTAAGGCCTTTAGCTCCAAAATATGTAAAAATAAGTATCCATACCTTTTAAAGTTTACCCCAAAACAGTCACGAAATATTTGATGTCCTGGATTTTTACTTCTTGGTTGGAGGGAAACATGAACCTTCCAGTTGCTGTCACAGCGCCATCTGGTGGATCTTTTTAGCATTACACACTTTAACTGAATAGCAGTTGGAGTTAGACACGCCCTTCTAGTGACTCAAAATGTAATCATCTATTTCAGGGGTGTCAAACACACTTACAAAAGGGGACAAAAGGGCACAAACTAAGGGCCGGATTCAGAACCTACATTAACTCAAGTTAAATACCCATCTTTTCTTGGTTGCAGGTTCCTCAACAAGAGTTTGATTGGTCTCATTTGACGTTCTATGTTGCACTTTTGACATCATAATCAAAGATTACTGAAAAAAATTAAAGTGATAAAAGTATTTTATATTTAAAATAACATCTTGGGGGCCAGATTAGATGTCAACGAGTGCCACATTTGGCCCCCGGGCCTTGAGTTTGACACTTATGATCTATTTGGTTGACCAGTCAGCCAAAGGATTACACTTAAAAGTAAAAATAAATAAATAAAAAGGCATCCATTTTTCTTGGTATTTGGTAGCATTTCATCATCATCATCATTATCATTATTATTATTATCATTACAGTATTATTATCATGCATATGATATATTATTATTATTGGTATTATTATCATTATCATCATTATTATCATTGGTATTATTATCATTATTATTACCATTCAAAAAAGGCGTTCACAGAACAACTGGACTTTATTTGTAGCAAACAAGACATTTCGCTTCACCAGCATATTATTACCATTATTATTATTGTTATTATCATTATATCATTATTATCATTATCAATGGTATTATTATCATTATCATCATTATTATCATTGGTATTATTATTAGTATTATTATTGGTATTATTATCATCATTATTATCATTATCATTATCAATGGTCATTATTATCATTGGTATTATTATTATTATCATCATTATTATTATCGTAATCAATCATTATTATCATTATATGATCATTATTATCATTATTATGATCATTATCATTATTATCATTATTATTATCACTGGTATTATCATTATCATCATTATTATAATTGTTATTGTTGTTGTTATTATTATCATTATCATTATTATCGTTATCATCATTGGTACTGTATTATTATTATTATTATTATCATTATTATCATTATAATGATTATCATTATCGTCATCATTGGTATTATTATTATTATTAATATTATTATTATTATCGTTATTATTGTTGTTACTACTACTGTTTTTCTTTTACATTTTATACTTTTACTGGGACCCTGTGTACACAATTTCGTTCCACCATATGTACGTATGACAAATAAAGAATCTCTGACATACTCTGAACTCTGACTTAACTTAACGTTTTGGATTTCCTTCCAGAGCCTTTGAGGCAGCTGTGGCTGAGATGGAAGAGCGATCGTTCCCCATTGAGAGAGTTGGGGGTTCGATTCCACCAGTGTGCAGTCGAAATCCGAGGCAAGCCGAACCCCTCATTGCTTTTGATATGTCTCTCATCAGTGTATAAATGTGATCTAAAACACTGATTAATCTCTGTAGAGTGACTGATTCAGATCATCTTTGTAGAGATGTGGTGGAGGGATGTGTAAATGTGTGTGGATGAATAAATGAGGGCACAGTTCGTGCAGGACACTGTATCCTAGTTAGAAAGGTATACTTCTACACAACACAGCCCATTTGGTCCATCCCATACTTTATTTATTCCATACTCATCCACCCGTTCGCTGCGGTCACAGAACAGTAATCTCCTTCACATTCCGAGAACCAAATTAAGGACCATGGGTGACCGGGCTTTCAGTGTGGCTGCCCCCCGCCTGTGGAACTCTCTTCCTGACTGTCTGAGAGCCCCACAGTCTGTGGTTGACTTTAAGAGCGGCTTGAAGACCTTTCTTTTCAACCGAGCATACTCTACCTCCTCATGATTCTACTTTTGATCTTAGCTGATACTGTTATTGATTTTAATTGTTTTATTATTTGTTTTATTGACATTTAATTCTGTTGCACCTTGTAGCACTTTGAGATTTTCATTAATGAAAAGTGCGTTATAAATTGAATTCATTATTATTATTATTATTATTATTATCCCTCCTGACAGGACTGGTCTTTTCTGTGACTGAGATCAAGACTGTGTGGGAAACACTGGTTGTGTCTTTTTATACAGTATGTAAACATCTGGATTTGACAGTACATGTTCCAGTACGCAACAACGCAATACTAAACTTGAAAACAGTAAAACTATGGCCAGATGTTACAGAAACGCTTACAAGACTCTGCATGCATCAGCTGGAAATCAAGGCTCGAGTTCACCAGCAGGGTTGGTCCACCTCTTTTAAATTAACTTCTCTCTTATTGTAGGATGCTCCGATTCGCTCACGTTTCTCATTTTGTGTATCTAACAAAGCTGTGTAAGACCAAATAATTCCCTCTGCAGCACAAACAGTTCATCAGAGCTCCTGCTCTTACCTTTCTGTAAACGGTCATGTTGGGGTAGTCATCGTCCGGGTCCACGGTGCTCATGGACCTCGTGGAAAGCAGAGGTCGGGCTGGCTTCATGACTTCATCCGGTTCCTCGGACCCTTCATCAGGTTCAACCGTCTCCACAGAGCTCTGCAGCTCCTCCTCCTCCTCCTCCTGCTGCAGTGGAGGCGCCTCAGCCACAGGCTCCATCTCCCTGTCAGCCATCTTCCTCTCTGGAGTTGTCCTCTTTTCTTTATCGGCGTCAGTCTTCCTCTGTGTGTTATGGTGCTCTGGCCTCAGAGTCTGGAGGCTGCTGCAGGAAGACAGAGAGATTAATTGGACCATACGAAACTCACCAGTGGACTCCATCAGTCCCCCCCGTCTTCTGTCAGGAGGACCAGGATGGATGAAACAAGACAAATCGTAAATTCTTCTGGGTTTCTGCTACACTTGCTGTTCCTCCCAGACCTCCATTACATGACACATGGTGTGTACATTTTTAATCTTCTACCTCTTCTGCTGTAGCTTACACCATCCAACCAAAACACAATTAAAACCTGTTTATAATAAAAGTTTTCCAAAAGAAGAGTAAAGTGGCTGCTCCTTCACTAAACTTACATATTACTTTTCAAATCATAAACTATCATTCAAATGAAGTTAAACAAAAATGGTTTTTCAACACTACATTAATAACTTCTTATTTTTAACCTATTTAAATTAAAACTGAGTGGATCAGATGGACCTAAAAATTGTTTTAATTGACGGGTGTTATATATTGATACAAATCAGGTGCTTTTCATTGCTCGACATCAAAACGTAAAGGTGAACGATAAGGATTTTCTTGGGTTCCTCTGTTAGCAAAAGCATCTACAAGCAAATTAAACTTGCAGAAATTTTACCGATATTGACCAATTACAACCATTTCCTGCAGGATCAATAATATTCTTTATCTTATTTGTGTGATCGTAGCAAAGACTGACTCCAAACATAATCTCAGCCACTAACAAATAAAGCTTTGTTTAAAATATAAAGTTGAGACAAACAGTTAACTGTTAGCAAAATGCCTCATGAACCACAGGAGAGATTTTAATTTAAACTTACGGAAAATTCATTTGATAGATTTCTACGACTTAAACTTTTTGCAAACCCCATCAAAGATGGTCGCCACAGCCAAATGACCAGAACTTACCAATGCTCTCCGGCCCTCCTGGTGTATGGTCTACCATGCATAGTTCTCCAGAAGAGAACTGACCATAAAGAACACAAAAATGGTTCCAACTCATGCAGTTTTCCAGACTTAAAGCTGAAATTCGATTCAGCTGTAGCCGAGTGTCAATAAGATGTTCTTCAAGTGCTTCACATTGAGCAAAATATTTGCCTAAAAATACTTTAGCAATAACTGAAATAAACTGTTAATGATAAAAAAAGTAACTGAGAGTCACCCCTAACAAGCATCCTGAGTGTGACATCTCTATCATGAGATTCTTGACCAAAATGTCTGCGACTTCTAAATAATTGGAGTCGAACTCTGGCATAAAAAGTTCCAAGTGATGTGCATTCATTTAAAGATTGCTAAGTTTTTATACCTTGTTACTTGAACAAGAAATCCATCCGTCAGGCGAGTCACTGGCGCCATGTGCAGCAGTCACTGTGCAAGAGGGGACACCCTGGACAGGTCTCCGGTCCATCACAGGGACACACCGAGATAAACGAGACAACCATTCACTCTCTCACTCACATCTATAACAATTTTGTGTTACCAATGAATGTTTTTGGTCTGTTGGAGGAAACCGAAGCACCCGGAGAAAAAACCCACGCATGCACGGAGAGAACATGCAAACTTCTTCCAGAAAGGCCCCCGGCCAGGATTTGAACCGGTGACCATCGTGCATTCAGCACTGAGAGGCGGCAGCTCCACCAACTAAGCCATCATGCCTGAATAAGCAATATTTAATTTAAAAAAAGATTTCAGTGTGGTCATAAAGTGAAAATGCAACAATGTAGACGAGGTTTAGAGCAGACAACACATTTCCATGTTTAGTTTCACAAGAGAACAAAAGAAACACTTGGACACAAAAGCCTCCATAGTTTGAGTACAGGCATGAGTGTCCTTTAATAGTCTGACAGACGTCACATCGGGGTTGGCAAAAGCTGATCAGGTAAGATTTAAGGCAAGAAAAATTATAGAGAAAATAGATTCAGAATCAGAATAAGCTTCGTTATCATTGCACCAAGATACAACGAGAGAATGTCTGTACAGTCGTCTGAAAGATGGGCGTTGTGCACGTTGCTGCTGCTGTGCGGCCTCTTATCCTTTTCAAAATACTTATAGGCTTAGATGAGAAATGGGGAAGAAAACATGAGGAGAAAAGGTATATAAAAAAGATCTCTCACACCATCCATGCATGAGCATGCATCAGGATATCTCTCACACCATGCCCCAGACAGGGCACGGTTTGAGGCATCAAAAAATCTACCACAGCAAAGCATCATAAATAGACATAATACATATAAAGGTAGTCCTCGACTTACAATTGTCTCGAGTTATGACGTTTCGTGGTTACGACACATCTCCCATTAAAAAAATAACTAAATAAAATATTTGAAATTTTATTTTGAAAAGCCGAGTTACGCAGTTTCCGGTTTCCGGTTTTACGTATTAAACGTAACTGCGGTGGAATTCTGCCCTGTACTCTCTAAAAAAGCTAAGTCTGGTCCTCTGGACATTCAAAAAACAAAACTGTACTGTGAACCCTGATTTACGTCGTAAACGGAACGGAATACGGCAGATGGACCAAGCTGGACGGCGGTTTTGTGTCGTAAACGCAATAGAGAATACGGAGGAGGGACGGACGGACGGCTTCACTGCAGCATCCCAGTAGGAAATTAACAATGTTTTCCCTTCATTATGGCTCCCAAATGTATGTGTTTTTTTTTATAATTATGTAGGGTACTGTGTTAGGATAGGCTAAGTGCTTGGTAAAATACAGTACTGTACGTATAAGGCGCAGTATGTACGTATGTTCCGACTTACGTCAAAATTCTGTTTACGCCGCCGCGTAGGAACAGATCTCCGTCATAAGTCGAGGACTACCTGTAGGCCGGTGAAGGCATTGAGTTTCAAGAGAAGGTTGTAGCATAGTCCAGAGCCCCCCTCAGCCATCGTCCAGATTGAGGAAGGGAGGGGTGAGGAGACAGACAGAGCATCTTTGTTTTCATAACCTCTTAGGAGGAATTGAGATAGTCTGCCTTCAAGGCCAGGTCCAGATCCACAGTTTGGGTCAGGCAGAACTCGTAAATTGCCATTTCTGCCTTTTAAAGTCTCGCTAGAACATTCTCTGATGGTGACTCCAAACAGCCAAATTGATTATTTACGTCAAAGGTCGAGTTTACAGCTTCTCCAAGATTATTCCCAACCATTCTGTCAGAAATATTATAAACATGATGACTCTCCATAACTCATTATGTTGTCTCACTGTCCTAGAAGATCACTTCACTAAAGGAAGGGAAAGCTACCGTATTTTTCGGACTATAAGGCGCACCTTGAATTTTCTCAAAAATCGACCGACTATAATCAGTTGCGGCAAATGTATTAACTCTGGTTGTGCTTACTGACCTCAAACCGATTTTATGTGGTACAGGGCGCTCAAAAGTCTGTCAAAATGAACTTATTTCGCTTAATGCGTCTTATGTATGAAAACAGACCCGTTCATCGATATCGTGCCTTATAATCCGAAAAATTCGGTAAGTTTTTCCTAAAGAGAAGAGTTTCTATCAAAAGGTTGTTCATCAACTGGTCTATACTCTGGCTAAACAAGATATAAAAGAAAGGTTTCAAACTTTTACTAAAAGTCTATGCGGTATTAAACGAGAGAGCCCAAATTCAAATTTTAATCATAGCATGAAACTGACTGCAGCGCAGTTCACTCTGGATTTATTCTACAAAAGCTTTTGCAGGGTTTATTAATTTTGTCAATTTTCTTGTAAAGATATGCAGCAAATACGATATGGACTGCAGTTTTAATTTAATCTTGCAAAACGCATCAAAAACAAGACATCACTTGTTGTGACAAATCTCCATTTAAAGCTCAGGTAGTTCTAATCAGGACATATTTAACCAGGTTATGAAAGCCCTGTGAGTTTGAAGCTCAGCTGTGTGCGTTTCTCAGACATTTAACTTCTTGTCAGTCGGCGCTTTAGATCAAGGCTCTCATCAGCCAACTGTTTGTTGCCTGAGTTTTTCCGAGATGACACACACCGTGTGTGTGTGGGCACAGGAGCCTCAGAGGGCTGCGTCTTGTGAGGCATTTGTTTGCAGTTACAAACCAGAGACGGGCCGAAAAAACATCTTTGAATTAATGTCTTCCCGACCTGCTGTCTTCATTCCAGACAAACCGTCTGTTAAGGCCGGAGCTCACAGTGACAGCACAGCGCCTGAAGTGCTTCCCTGTGAAGCTTAAAGTTCATGCAGCGACTGATCAATCGTCCTCCGGGGATCACATGAAACCTTGTAAGCTGAGATCAATATCACCAGATTGGCCCGGGCTCCTGATTTTGCATTTAAATGAAACATTTGGGTTGAATACTTTCATCTGATTATCAATACTCAGATTTAAAGGTTATGGGAAGAATATTCCTTTTTGAGTATGAACTTTCTTAATATTCCTTTTTGTTTTGTTTTAACCACATGTTTGATGATTTAAAAAAAGATTTCCGGTGTCTCCTATGGGCACAACTTGAGTCCAGAATGAAACAAGCGGCTTATATTGAACATTTAAAATGTGAGGAAATAAAATAAAATAAATACTAAATAGAATAGAATATAATAGAATATATCTTTATTGGCATATTTGCACCAAGGTACAAAATGTTGCAATTGGCGCACGCACCATCCTAACGCCAAAAATACACTACACACGTTTTGGCTCCGCCCCGCTCCGGTCCGACCTCCGCAGCAAATACGCACCCAATCAATGACAGAATTTACACTGGCTCCACACGGCGGCGGCGAGCAGCGGAGAGCGGACGGCAGTCCGTCAAAATTAGAAATTTTTCTATTTCTGCCGGACGCCGGAGCTGTGCCGGAGTCAACTTTTGAAGATTACGTCGCACCAACAGGAAAAGGAACGAGCACAACATCCGTTTTTACAAAATAAAATCACCACGGGCGGACTAATCCTAGCTCTATACGGATTTATTTGTACAAAAATGCTGTCAAACTATCATTTATGACTACGCCTACAAACGCAATACAATAAATAAATAAATAAATAAAGTATTTTATTCTGAAATGTAATACATCACTTCCTGTTGCTCAAACCATGTCCTGTTGCTCATTTACGAGAGAATATCAAGGCAGCAATATCTACAGTTGTTCTCCTTCTTCCACCGAATGAATTGTTTTGTTCTGACTTCATTATTTATCACTTGATTTATCGCGCGATCTCGCAATTCCCGCGCATGCGTCTCAGAGCAGCGCATCCATGCGGACCTGAGCTGAGTGGAGGAAGTGGAAATTGAACTCGCACAGCTGCGACCTGCGGAGCGGAGCGGGGCGGAGCCGCATGTAGTGTATTTTTGGCGTTACCCTTTACCACATTTACCCTTTTTTTATCCAGGTAGTCTCATTGAGCCACGATAACTCATTTACAAGAGAGACTTGTTTAGGGAGCAGATGGGAATGAGGGTGGAGGCAGGTGTGGGTGTTTCACCTTTTTCCACCCACATTTTTTGATGATGTCGGTACCGGGGCTTGAACCGGCGATCTTCCGATCTCAGGCCCACCAATTGAGATATAATTTTTTTAGGTAATTAAAAGAATGACCGGCAGCCAGTCGCATACAAATGCATTTACTTTATGATTGACATTTTCTAGCACGCCACAGTAACTCTTGTGAACAAACCACCTGTCTTAAAACTGTAAATGGACTCAGTCAAAATTACGGTAATGTAACAGCCCAATCAAGGCCTGAATCATCTTTCCGTTGAGCTTAAAAGGTACGTCTTCAAGCCAGAATATAGAAGAGTCAAGCTGATGGAAGCTGGCACAAACACATTCACACCTTTCCAATTGTATTTTTGTCTTTTGCATTCTGCCTGATTCTTTTGCAGGGGCTTAGGCCCAGTTTACACGGACACTGTGTGGGGGAAACGGAACTTATGGGCATGTTAATTAGTTTAAAAGTTTTGCGTTGACACGGATCTGACACGGATCTGCTCGAATCTCCCCCCTCCCTCATGCCCCCGCCCTTACACCCACTGCGCATGCGTGCTGCTGAACCTTCACCCACTGCGCATGCGTGCTGCCTCACTCTGCTGGCAGTCTGCTACTTTCTTTTGTGCTAAAAGTTGAGCTAACAACAAGTTAACAATAAGTTAAAGCTGGATTTTGGATAAGAGTCGACAGATTTGACACCAAGCGGGACTCTCTTCATCTAACAAGCTGCACACCAGACGCTGAGTGGACTGTGGACCAGAACCGAGTGACGATGAGGTCTGACTTTCCTCCGTGATAAACAGCTGACTTACAGCAGGTAAATCAACGTTCTTAATATAATGTTTGCTTGTGTTTACTTTGATCACACAACAACAGAGTTTTTTATTTATTTATTTATTTCTGCCAGGTGGAGAAGCTGTCGTTCCAACAGGCTGATGGTTCTGAGGTTCTGATGGGTCCAGATGAACACACAGCAAGAGTCCAGTTCATTAACGTAGTTACAGTTCGGTTCACGTGTTTTAATAGTGTGTTCAGTTTAATTCTCAGTGTTTGTGTTGTAAACTTTGTGGTGCTGAATAAATAAATAAATAAAAAATAAACCTGGTGTCTTCATTTTCACAGCACGTTACGCACTGTTTAAAAAATGTAACGAGTCCAGATAGATACTGTAGTTCAGATAAATTTACATCTCCCACGCCAACATAAATACTGTTTATTATTGTTAAACTGTTATATTTTGCAGCGTGACACGTGAAATGTCAGCCTGCCCTAGACTGTCCGCGCATGCGGGCTGCGCGCATGTGGTTGACACAAAAGCTCCACGGGAGATGTTTACATTATCAGCGGGGGGTCAGCGAAAAACTTCCACCTTGAGAGCAGGATCAGGAAAGTATCGGAGTCAAAGAGGGGGGCCAGCAGCGTCGTGTAGGCGATAAGCAAAGTCGCAAAGAGAAAGTAGCGGTTACACTCAAAATACACGCCGTGTAAACTGGCCCTTAGTGTACTTTTTGTGTCCCAGTGCGCACAAAGTCTATCAGAATGCATTTGTTTTAGGATACCCTCCTTTTTCCTTTGAAAGGGTTAAACAGACTATTCACCGGCCTGTCAACATTCCCTGGCCTGCACGACAGAAAAGTCTGCTCGGGTTTTGTTCCCGATCAACACTTGTCCCTTCGGACCGTTGTTGCTCACGTCGTGTAATATCCATGACAATCATGTTGGGCTTTTCAGTGGGCTCTGTATCACTCATTCTGTGAGGCCACTTTCAGGCCATAAAGAGCTTTATTTGTGTGGATTTGAAAGAGTCATGTGAAGTGCCCTAAGGCTGGAATCCTCTTCAGAGGGTCACCACAGTCTCAAAAGGTTTCGTACTCACAAGAGGCCATCAGTACAGCCATCACGTTCTTATGAAGCAACACCATTGCCAGTGTTGCAGGACATTTAAAAATACTTTCAAAGTTGTACTACAAGTTTATAAAAAAGCTAAGAACACCAGGCATGATTGATGAAACTTAAGGACAGAGGAGGATAGTGTTCTAGTAAGTTTAGTAATATATGTTATAGAAAAGAAAAAAAAAAGGAAATAATATTTCTTGGCTTGGATTAGCACAATGTTTAAAGGTCCATACTTCAATAGATATGTAAGAGCATCAACATTAGAACCCATTCTGACTGCCAACCCGCCATTCAACCACCTCCATCTGAAGTGCTTGAACATATATAAAAACAAACAAACACATGAACTGCATTCAGGATAGATGGGTCATGGGAAGAAAGAGATATTCAATTACATGTATTTTCATGAACCATATGGAAATTCTGTTGTGTGTGGAGTGGACACATTAGATAGTTGTGATCCTAATGACAGTGAGTGTACACTGAATGGTAAACACTGTGGAGAGGGGCGTCACCCTGACCCCTAGCATATGGGTTTCCATTCTGAAGGAGGGTTTTCACATACACAGCCATGCTGCCGGCAAGCCCTGGGGACGTTGATTTGTTAATGAATTGCTCTATTGACTTGCATCTTTGCTTGCATCGTTGGCGGACACCAACAACACACCCTGTTTTCTTTAACCCTCGTTTTTTTTATCCCGCTGTGCAAAGACAGGAGGATGTGGGGACTTGGAGAGGGTGGAAGAAAAGAGTGGATTGTGTGTGTGTGTGTGTGTGTGTGTATGGAGGGGTGGGGGTCCAGAATGCTTTTGTATGTTTGACTTAAATGTTCAGGCTTGTCATCTGTTTCCCCCACTCTTCTGTGGCTTTCATTCTTTAGCCCAGCTAATTTGTATTGTGGTGATTTTAGACAACTCTCCAGTGCTCACTGATGCAAGAGAACAAATCTAATGTCCCCCTCCCTGCCTACAAAGCCCCCCACCCTCCATCACTTCAGATTCAGACCAGCCAAAGTCTAGGACCAGCCTCCTCTGCATCTATTTCCCAGTCCCTCCCCAGCCCTCATTACCATGTGAAGACATTAATGTTTTGTCAGGACGATACCTGCTTTACAAGTAGCAGATTATTGTGTCCCGCCAGTGTTAACACAACAAGTACAAGCCCTCTGTCTGTGGCCATTCCACCGGCTGTCAGCACTCATCCATAATGGCAGTGTCACACTATAACACATAGCACACAAAGACGGGTGACCCCTGATGCACAAAGACATATGGGCTGTATAAGAGTTGCACAACATATGGCTACAGCATCATTGCCCACTTTCCCCCCCTACAATCCACAACTGAGCCAAAAACCATACTGCCCTTTGTCCAGAAAATGTGGTGCCCCTGGCTGCTAGGCCACACAGTGCCATGGTTGTGCACCAATTACACCACACTTCACCAGGAGTGCCATCTGTGTGCCAAATGGGCAATTCTGTCAGTGCATTATGGACAGAGAGGTGTGAATTTTACAGATCTTTGAGTGTGTTACAGATAGCAGGAGTCCTGCATGCGAGTATGCATCTGTCTACATGGTTTTGTTTTTCTTTGTTCATACAAATGTCTTTCCTTTCCATACTTCATAGTAGGCATGTAATATTAAATATGACAACAACTTCTACAGTCCTGCTGTTTTGTTTCACTCAACTGCAAACAAAAGTTAGCAAAGGGAGAGGAACCTATCCCATATCTAATCTTTTTGAACTTGCAGTGACACTGAGAGATGTGGGCAATTTAAAGGACATTTTTCATTTCTAAACTGACACAGTAGAGTGTGTTTTACTAAGACTTTAGTTTTGTTTTTGTTCTTTTATCAAGCCCCAGTGTAAATGTTTCAGACGCTTTTGTTTTTTTCTGTTTATGCTGCTTCATAAGAACAGTAGAAGAAGTCTAGTAGACAGTAGCCGTGTTTCCATCAAGATTTCTTGATGCATATTTTGAAGTATCGCATCAGAAAAGGTGAATGGAAACGGCACGATTCAAATTAACTTCATCTAATTCGCAAAAAAGTTGATACGCTCGCTTGAGGTGGTTTTTGGGTTTTTCGAAACAGAGCTGATGCGCAAAACGAGAGATGGAAACAGATTTGCCGACTCAGTTCTGACGTAGCGAACATTCACGTCATGTGACTGATCAGCTGTTTCCGCTGTAACATCGCTAAAACTAGTTGGCATGACAGAATAAATACAACTTGCCCGATAGCAACACATTCCTGAAATATTCTCTCCATTTTGCCGAGATGTGTGGTTCGGTTCCTGTTTTCAACCGCTACTTCCTGTTTACTGTAGACGTGCGTAACGCTGACGTCTGACGTAATGCCGCTTTGCGTGGCCTGGTGGATTCGCTTCAAGCCAGTTGATGGAAACACTTCTGATTCGCATTAATTTTTATTTACATTTTTGTGAATTTTCAAAAATTCGCTCAAAATTCGAATTGAAAATAGATGGAAACACGGTTTTTGGCAGACTTTGATCATGACTGAAGACATTAAGACTTATCAAATGACTAATAATGCAGTGTTTTTGTAAAGAACGGCAAAAGTTTGATAGAAACCAAACAAAAAGGAAAAACATTTGTTTTGTAAGAGACAAAATGTCCCTTCACTTTTCAGTACATTAAGTTTATATGTTGTTATGGCACTTCAACTGGATTTACTGACAAAACAAATAATTCCCAACTCATGGGAGCCTGCTGAAGCAGTATGTCTGAACCACTAACAGATTTAACTTGCGAACATCCACTACTTTATGGAATTTCCTCTGACTGTATATTTGAGGAGGCAGCAGGTCAGCTGGAGTAGCTTCCTGCTCTCTGCAGAGTGGTGGATGCCTGCTGTGTGGGTATAACATAGTAGACCAGGTCCATTGTCTGGAAAAAGGATGTGCTTTGGTGTTGTCTCAGTTTTGTGCCAGGACCACATCTCGTATGACGCACAAAAACTCTCACTGACAAGACCCACAGAGTCAAGGTGATGCTGACTTTGTAGTTGGGCATGATGAGTTTGCATCCAGAGAAGACTATAACAGGAAAAGTACATTTTTGGAATAGACTTGAGATGTAATGGAATTTTAGTTACACAATCAAACACAAAAAAATATATATAAAATAAAAATAAACATAAAACAAGATTTATAAGTTGGACAATTGTATTTACTCTTTTTTTTACAGCAAGCAAAAAAATAATAAAACATGGAACATACAATTTTCTAGCATAGAATAATGCTGAGACAATAAAATGCAATTGGATGGATACAATGAGAGTTCAGTGTTAATTTAAAAAAAAACTTTGATCAATTAGTTTTGACAGGTTTGACCAAGTCACAGTGCTACTAGCAGAGATAATGTGTGGGTGTAAGGATTCAGTTATTTTCAGGATGTGAGAATTGCTACCCCCGGAAATGTTATTTTCTCTAGCTGCATGCCTGTGCTTGTTTGATTTTATTTGTTTAAAACATACAATTAAATAAAATAACCACTATATTCCTTAACTTTTAAGTAAAAAGAAAAATCTAGTCTTTAAACTTGGACTCTATTCCCTGTTGTTTCAGGTCTAAAGAATATCAGAGGCATAAATCTTGCACACAAACTATCAATGAAATAAACAACATTTATGTTAATGTTTAATTACATATTATTCAGTAATAATCAATGGCTTAATAAAATAGGCACTTCTATATTAGAGTACAACTATCCTATAATACAATATAATATCTTATAATTAGGGTTGGCTTGTTGCTGCTATAGGCTTAGATTATTGGAGGACGAATTGACCTCATTTCCTTAAATGAATTGTTAAAATTGAATAGTTTCATTTATACTGTTTCTATCTTATGCAATTTTTGACCTGCCATTGTATATCTGTTCCTCCTTTCTGTTCCTCTCAAACCCAGCTGGTTGAAGCAGTTGTCCACTTGTTCTGAGCCTGATTCTGTTAAAGGTTTCTTTCTCATGAGGGAGTTTTTCCTTTCCACTGTTGCCTTCATGCTTGCTCAGGAGAAGAGTCTGCGATGAAGTTAAACTCAAAGCAGTCTGCTCCTCAGATAAATAATGTTAATTTATGTTTTTGTATACACAAATGTTTCTCTTCAGTGCCCTGAGATGACTTCTGTTGTGACTTGGTGCTACTGTACATAAATAAACTGAATTTAATTTAATTGAAAAGGAAGAAGCAGGTAAAGATAATGAATGGTTGGATGGATGGATTAATTGAATTAAACCCTCCAGTTGTAAAATATTATTTAAATAATACGGCAAAAACAACATATTTTCTTATAATATTGTGGCAGAATGTGCACCTGTGTTAATGTCCTAAAACATTTATCAAACACACAAAGTAATTACCCATGCAGAGTGAAACGGGCAGACAGAGCTAAGCCATCCAGCAGAGCCAGTCACTTCTAGCTGTATTAGAAACAGTTGGATTTCATTTCACATGCTGCTGTGCTCAGAGGAATCTCAATATTTATCAAGTTTGTCTGGCCGTGGCACCTGCTGAGGGAGACATTAGTCATTTGTAAGTATTAACTTGGGCATCCCCTCCTTCACTCATCTTCCCTGTCTCTCCCTCTCCTCATCTTCCTTCCTCCTCGTTCTGCACTCTCACTCCCTCCCTCTGTGAGTACACTGTCAGTCATGTTGTAGCCTTTTAAATGTCATCCACTTACTGCGGAGAGCAGTTGCCCTACTTGACAGTTTTATTGGGAGACGTTGTGATGATGGTGATGAGAGAGGAAGAAGGGGGAAAAAAGGGACAGAGATAAAACTGTGGAGAGGCATCGCTGAGTCAAATCAAATTAGAATAATCAGAGTGATGTGATTAATAGTAGTGCCATTGTGGGGTAATCATGCACAGCGATCATCACTGCGGTGGACTTCAAATTAGCGTGCCCTGCAGTGAGGCTTTGATCTGGCAAGCATCAAATCAAGTGGGGCGTCAGGCTGTCACTTACTTAAAGCACACCTCAGCCTTGATGTCTTTTCACCAAACTAAAAATAGAGATGGAAGACAAAACTTGACAAAAGGCAGCGGTGCAGTCAACAAATGATCATGACTGCTCTGTGTGGCATCTGCTACTGAGACGTGTGAAAAGATCCTGATTTCAAACCCTTGAGGTGGACTTAAAAATCCTGTGCGTAGATGTAAGAAGCTTGGGGGGTGGGGGAAGATACAGAGAGGGAAAGAAAGACATCAAAGTGACATTTGTGACTTTTTCTCAGGTGTACATCTGTCCAGCCTAGTTGCGACTACAATATTAAAGTGGAAAATACAAATGAATTATTTAAAAAAAGTTAAGTCTGGTCCTCTGGACATTCAAAAAAAAAAAAAAAAAAAAAAAATGTAGAAACGTTTCATCTTTCATCCAAAATACTTCTTCAGTCTGAGGTGCTGTGTTCAGCTCAGTCTTATAAATAGCACCTTCTCATAGGGGATCAACCAGTTTGCTGCTGACAGCCAAAACCAGCTACTCACATGATCATGGAGGACCACCAGCCTAACAATTTTGAATGGCCAGAGGACCAGACATAACTTTTTTTAGATTTTTCTACCTGGATTATTGGCCATGCATCACGGAAGAAATTATTTATTTTCCTTACAATATTTCTGACAGTTAATGCAAATTATTTGGGTTCAGTTTACAATTTATATGTACCATATTTTCTGGCATATGACTCACTCCGGAGTATAAGTTGCATAAGTCAAAAAAAGCATCATGAAGAATAAAAAAATCATATAAGTTGCTTTGGCGTATCAATTACATTTATTATGCATCACTGCTGACATGTCGTGTTTATTACATGTTTATTTAATGGTCAAAGTAGCTTCATTTCATCTGGCCAGCACAGCGCCATCCAACTATCCATCCATCAATCCATCCATCCATCCATTCATTTATACATACATACATACATACATACATACATACATACATACATACATACATACATACATACATCGCAGCTGGAGTTGCTAGCTCTCCAGCATTCCTCTGCCTGCACCAGCTGAGTGAAGTGAGTGCACACGGGAGATCTTGCTGTTGCAGTTCTTTGACGTTTAAAGCGGTAGTCAAAAATTGCTTTATGAATATGGGAAGAAAAAAACGTATATACCGTAAAAATCGGGGTATAACACGCAGTTTTTTTACTCATTTGAATGTCCTGCGTGTTATATGCCGAAGCGTGTTATTTATTGATTTTTTCCCCATATTTTTAGACCAATTTTTGGCTCTGATATCGCAGTTTTTCATTTTGGGCAAAAATTGTGCAGTACCACTTTTGTCCGCTAGGGGGCCACTTCCAGACCGTTTCTAGCTCATGTGTCCGAAAAAAGCCTCCTCTGGTCGGACTGACTCTGTCGCTGCCCGCCTCCTGCTCTGGATGTAGCTGCTGTTAGCTGTGTTGTTAGCTGTTTTTTTTAGCAAGATAACTCATAAACCACACCGCAGATTTTCTTTAAACTTACAGAGCGTAATTATTTGGTGGTCATTTACAAATTTTTAGCTGTATAAGACATTTGAGATAAAATTCAGTTTTTTATAATTTATTTTAGTAGCGCACGAGACTGTTTTGGAAGAAGTCAAACCGAAACAATTTATAATCTAGCAGATTTGACCATTTCGTGAATTGATTAAGGAACGGTTAAGCTCAGGAACCCTTGTGTTATAATGTCAGCTAAGAAATATATTTTTTCTCGCAAAGAAATAATTGTTTTTACCGTGTTAATCTTGTGAAGTCCTTCGGTGCTCGCTCGCTTCTGTGGCCGCCATTTTCAGCAGGGCAAATGAGGCGCTGACGCGTCGCGTAGCGGTGACGCATAATGGAATGTTATACGCCGAAGCGTGTTATTTATGGATTTTTCCAATTTATTTACAATAATTGGACAAAGCGTGTTATACACAGGAGCGTGTTATACCCTGATTTTTACGGTAAGTTGCTTTGGGGTATAAGTCACAGGACTGACAAATCTGTGCAGAAAACTGTGACTTATATGCCGGAAAATACAGTAATATGTTTCCATCATCTCATAGTTTTTTTATTCAAGCTGATAAGAATAACAAAAATAAGAACAAGAAATATGGTAGAAAAAGTTTAATTGTATTGCTTGTTAACTCACAATTTCTTTTGGTCAGATCTTAAATGGGAAGAAAGAGACACTGGTTCTCCCTCCATCCTTGTCCTCCTTGACCTCACTGCAGCTTTCGACACTGTGGACCATAATATCCTCCTCCACCGTCTTCATGTGGAGGTCGGTCTCTGTGACACTGTCCTGGACTAGTTCAATTCTTTCCTCTCCGATAGGCTGGAATGTTAGTCTTGGCAATGCCACGTCCCAGACAGTCTGTAACCGTGTTTCCATCCATTTTCATTTCGAATTTTGAGCTAATTTTTGAAATCTCGCAAATATGTAAATACAAATTAATGCGAAGCAGAAGTGTTTCCATCTGCTGGCTTGTAGCGCATCTACCAAGCCACGCACAGCGTCATTACGTCAGACGTCAGCGTCATTACGTCAGACGTCAGCGTCATTACGTCAGACGTCAGCACTGCGCATGTCTACAGTAAACAGGAAGTAGCGGTTGAAAACAGAACCCGGCCACACATCTCGTCAAAATGGAGAGAATATTTCAGGTACGTGTTGCTATCGGGCAAGTTGTATTTATTCTGTCATGCCAACTAGTTTTAGCGATGTTACATGTTGTCCGGAGCGGAAACAGCTGAACGTCACGTGACGTGAATGTTCGCTACGGCAGAACTGAGTCGGCAAATCTGTTTCCATCTGTCGTTTTGCGCATCTGCTCATTTTCGAAGATCCCAAAAACCACCTCAAGCGAGCGTATAAACTTTTTGGCGAATTTGAGGAAGTAAATTCGGATTTTGCCGTTTCCATTAAGCTTTTCTGCTGCGATACTTCAAAATGCGCATCTAGAAACCTTGATGGAAACACGGCTACTGTCTCCTGTGGTGTCCCTCAAGGGTCAGTTCTGGGGCCCCTGCTGTTTTTCCTTTACATGCTGCCTTTAGGTCAAATTATTAATCAGTTCAACATTTCTTTTCACTGCTATGCCGACGATACACAGCTTTACATCAGGACTGGAGCATCCTCATCATCCCCATCTTCATCTTCACTCACTGCCCTCTCTACCTGCCTGGAGGAAATAAGGCATGGATGAATCAGAACTTTCTTCAATTAAACTGCTCGAAGACTGAGGCCATATTGATTGGCACCCCTCACCAGATACAAACATCAACTTTAACAACAATCTCCTTCTCTGGTCAAGACATCCCCCTCTCCACCTCTGTTACAAATCTTGGAATAAAAATGGACTCTCATCTTACATTTGAAAATCACATTAAGCATCTGTTTAAAACCTGCTTCTTCCATCTTCGAAACATCTCCAGACTTCGCCCATCTCTGACTTTTCCTGATGCTGAGAAACTCGTCCATGCCTTTGTCTCCTCCAGGCTCGACTACTGCAACTCCCTGTTTATTGGTATCCCTGGCAAAAACCTTCAGAAACTTCAATACATTCAAAACAGTGCAGCAAGGATTCTGTTGAGAGTTCGTAAATTTGAACATATTACACCCATTCTCCATAACCTCCATTGGCTTCCTGTCACCTACAGAATTCAGTACAAAACTGCTCTCATTACCCATCAATGCTTGCACGGCACTTCACCTGACTATCTAAAGGACATTCTTGCACCATATTCATCCACCCGGTCTCTACGATCACAGAACAGTAATTTCCTTCATATTCCTCGGACCAAATTGAGGACCATGGGAGACCGAGCATTCTGTGTGGCTGCCCCCCGCCTGTGGAACTCCCTCCCTGACGACCTGAGAGCTCCACAGTCACTGGTTGACTTTAAAAGCAGCATAAAGACTTTTCTTTTTAAGCAAGCCTATTCTGCCTCCACATGATTTTATCTTTGATCTTACCTGATATCATTATTGATTTTACTTGATTTTATCACTTGTTTTATTTTATTTATTTTTTAAGCAAGCCTAATCTGCATCCACATGATTTTATCTTTTGATCTTAGTCGATATTATTATTGATTTTATTTGATTTTATCACTTGTTTTATTTTGATCTTTGCTTTGTTACACTTTGTAGCACTTTGAGATTTTTATTAAGGAAAAGTGCATTATAAATTGAATTCATTATTATTATTATTATTAAGTCCTCATCTTGATGCCCATCGGGGAAAAAAAAAAACTTTAAAGCTTTGATAAACTGATAACATTTACCAGGTCTCATGGATGATGTAGTTTGGTTTGTGAAAGCTCAGGTGTCACGGAGGCTGTGCCCGGTTTCTGAAACACAGTGTCCGCCTCTCCTCCTGCTACAGGAATACTGACATTTTCATTAAAAGGTCACCAGTCTTTTCAAGTATTTTCAACAGCTTTTAATGTGAGCGGAAATGTGAGCATGAGAATGAAGGGAGTGAGAGAAAAAGAGAAAGATGTTGAGAGGAGTTTCAGACATGGATGGAGGGGAAGCAGGGCTCTGAGAGACACACGATCAAAAAGAGAAAAAAGACCAAAGTAATCTGCTCTCAGACCAAGGTCAGAGCTGTGTGCTACGTATCCTTAGCTCTTATCTTATACAGATAAAGAGCTTTAAATGGCTAAAAGTAGAATATAATATAGCTGACTATCTTTTTTGCCTCACATAATGTTTACTGTCTCATGTCTTTGTCCATGTTTAGTTAGTACAGGTAACCCCCTACCTACGACTCCATCGACCTACGGCGGCCCGGACCTACGAACGTATCATATTTAATAAAAATATGACATTACTGTATTAAAAAAAAATATATATATTATTATTTTTTTTTTTGTGTGTTTTAATGTTCTTAATTTCATGTGTACAGCACTTTGTTGCAGCTGTGGTTGTTTTAAAGGCTTTATAAATAATAATTATGATAAAAATGATCATTTCTGATCATTTTTGTCATGATTGCGCAATAATTGTGCAACTTCCGGTCATAACAGGAAGAAGGTCTCCAGTTTTCACGGTCACAAATTAAGGCAGAACACCGGAGGCCATCTTAGGTCAGTCACGGCTGCTTTGAAAGTCTCCAGTTTACAGGGTTACTAGTTAAAGCAGAACACCGGACGCCATCTTAGGTCATAGTTACGGCTGCAGGCAGCCAGGTTTGGAAGACTGGTGACCAGGATCGCTTCATATGGATTAATTACGAGCTGGAAACGTCTCTGTGAACTTTGTGGATGTCTCAGGCAGCTGCAGATTTATCGCCGATGGTGCCAGGCCGCCGCGAGAACACCTCCGGCCTGGCTAGCTCCAGAAGCTAACAAGGGAGCTAACACGGGACGCAGCAGCGGCTTTGACCACCTCCAAGTAAGAAATTATATTTTTATTTAATTTATATTTTTATTACTGTACTGTATTAATTAATTACACTGTGTTAGGTGTGTTAGGATAGGCGAAGTACGTACTGTACAGTACTTGGTACCACAAAAAAAAAAAATAAAATACAGGACATCCCCGACGGAAGGTCTGACCTGCGAAC
>JBBPBX010036187.1:11374-31626 GCA_038048925.1 Garcialebias charrua | reverse complement strand
TACCGCAATAATTTAAAATGGTCTCATCTGGTTTCTCAGGACTTTTCTTCTTTTGAATGTCTGGCCTTCAGCTTCAAAGCCCCACTTCTGATGAATGTTATATTAATTTATAGGCCCCCCAAACCACATGTTTCATTTAACTCAGAGATGCATGACCTCCTCACTTTTTTTTGCACCTCCCCTGTGAAGACCATTTTTCTTGGCGACTTAAATATCCACATGGACAATTCCTCTTCACCTCTGGCAACCGATTTTAAGTCTCTTCTGGACTCTCTTAATCTCACTCAACACGTTGATGCCCCTATGCACAGCAGGGGGCATACTCTGGATTTGATATCAAAAAAGGCGTTCAATACAGGATCAACTGGACTTTATTTGTTGCAGAAAACGTTTCGACTTCTGTCCAGAAGTCTTTTTCAATTCTGAATGGAAGCTGTGAGAACGAGAAGTTTTATACAGGCTTACAAGTCACGCACCAACATATGAAATTGGAAACTGAAAAAACACCACAAATTAACTAACATGCCCATTCTATTTAAATTGACACAAAGAAGGTACACCTCTCAGACCCATCGTGAGCAGCATGAACTCAGTGACATACAATGTTGCTAAACATCTGGCTGGTATTTTAGCTCCTCTGGTTGGAAACACACCTCATCATATTAAAAACTCCATTGATTTCACCAACAAAGTTCAACATTTGAAGCTGACCCCGGGAGAAACTCTTGTATCGTATGATGTGACTTCCCTGTTCACATGCATACCCATTTCTGAAGCAATAGAAACTGTCAAAAAAAGACTTCTACAGGACAAGGATTTGGACAAAAGGACCAACTTAACCCCAGACCACATCTGCACCCTGCTGGATCTCTGCCTCTCCACCACTTATTTCAAGTTCAATGACAGTTTTTACAGACAGAAGCACGGCTGTGCCATGGGATCTCCAGTGTCACCCATTGTTGCAAACCTCTACATGGAGGAAGTGGAACAGAGAGCCCTAAACTCCTATGAGGGGACAACTCCAAGCCATTGGTTCAGATACGTGGATGATACCTGTGTCAAAATCCAAGCCAGGGAGGTGGAAGCGTTCACCAGACACATTAACTCTGTTGATAACAACATCAAGTTCACCAGAGAGGATGCTAACGACAATAAGCTGCCTTTTTTGGACTGTTTGGTGCATATGGAGGGAGATGACAGTCTCAACATTGAAGTTTACAGAAAACCAACCCACACAGACCAATATCTCCTGTTCGACTCTCACCATCCACTGGAGCACAAACTTTCTGTCATCAGAACTTTACAGCATCGGGCAGAACACATCCCCACAAGGACAGAAGGGAAGGAAAAGGAACAGAAACACATCAAAACATCTCTGCAAACATGTGGATATCCCAACTGGGCGTTTGTCAAGTCAGCAAGGAAATCTGTTAAACACAATAATGAACAGAAAAAGTCTAACAGACGGAAAAACATTGTCATTCCTTATGTTGCTGGAGTCTCAGAGAATTTCAGAAGGATTTTCAACAAACACAACATCCCAGTACACTTCAAACCCAGCCGGACTCTCAGACAGAGGCTGGTGCATCCGAAGGACAGAACCCCCACACACAAACAGAGTGGGGTGGTTTATGCAGTCCAGTGCAGCGAAGTCTGCTCAGACCGTTACATCGGAGAAACGAAACAACCTATCCACAAAAGAATGTCTCAACATAGGAGAGCAACCTCCTCTGGACAAAACTCAGCTGTTCACCTTCACCTCACGGACAAGGGACACTCCTTTGAGGACCAGAATGTTCAAATTTTGGACCGAGAACACAGATGGTTTGAGAGGGGGGTAAAGGAAGCTGTGTATGTTAAGAGAGAAAAACCTTCTCTTAACAGAGGAGGAGGTCTGAGATTTCAACTGTCTAAGACCTATAACTCAGTTTTGGATTTGATTCCGAAACGTTTTACACCGGATGGGAGCAGGGATGCCTTGTCTGTAAATTAGACTAACAAAGTTCTCTGAGCAGCCTCTTTTGTTGTTTGGGAGGTGTTGTTTGTCAATTTACATACAGTTTTGTGTCTTCTAACAGAGACCTCAAGGGAACCTCCTACTGTTAGGTGTGATCTTTCAATTTACATGTATGTGTTACAAACCCCTTTTAAGCTGGGATGTGTCGTTTTGTCAATTTAAATAGAATGGGCATGTTAGTTAATTTGTGGTGTTTTTTCAGTTTCCAATTTCATATGTTGGTGCGTGACTTGTAAGCCTGTATAAAACTTCTCGTTCTCACAGCTTCCATTCAGAATTGAAAAAGACTTCTGGACAGAAGTCGAAACGTTTTCTGCAACAAATAAAGTCCAGTTGATCCTGTATTGAACGCCTTTTTTGATTTCATCATGTCCTGGACGACTGAGAATCTTCACCAGCATACTCTGGATTTGGTGATTACAGACACTGTACTCATCAATAACTTATCTGTATATGACCTGGGTGTCTCAGACCACAGTGTCATCTCCCTGGAAGTGCCTTCTTCTTCGCCTGCTTCAAACTCAAAACGACCTATCCAGTTCCGTGACTTTAAAAACATTTCCCCTGATGTTCTGTCTACTGATCTTCACGCCCTGACCACTGTCAATCATTCATCTGCAGATGACTCTGTGGATTACTACAACCGATCTCTCCAAGAGCTTCTGGACCTACATGCTCCCTTGAAGACAAGGCTGGTGTCTTTCTCCCGTTCAGCCCCATGGTACACTGGTGAGCTGCGCAAGATGAAGGCAACTGGCCGTGCTATTGAGAGACGTGTAAAATCATCTGGTCTCTCTGTACATAAGCAGGCATATAAAGGACATCAGAAAGCGTACGCCTATTCTCTTAAAGAAGCACGCTCCAAATATTATTCCAACATGATCAACTCCTGCCCTGGAAACTCTAAACAGCTATTCTCCACAATAACTCATCTGCTTAATCCCATTAAACAAACTCTTGAGGACTCTGCTCAAAATGCGACCTGTTCCTTTCATCATTTAAAAACAAAGTTGACACTATCAGATCTCAGCTCCACAACCTCCCTGTTCTCAGTGTGCCATCTACCCGTCTGCATTCTGGGACCCTAAACAGCTTTGATGAGGTTGTTCAGAGTGAGGTGGAGTCTATCATCAAGAAAATGAAGCCTTCATTCTGCGCCCTGGATCCTTTCCCCTCGTCTCTCATAAAATCCAATCACTCTGCAATAAGCCCATTAATCACTCAAATAATAAATCAGTCTCTACAATCTGGTCATGTTACACTGCCTCTAATAACTGCCATCATTAGGCCTCTTCTGAAAAAAATCCAAATTGGATCCCGACATTTTTTCTAATTACCGCCCAATTTCACACCTCCCTTTTCTGTCTAAAGTGCTGGAAAAAGCAGTTGCCTTAGCTGCAGGACCACCTACAGCAACACTCCTTGTATGAGAAGTTCCAGTCTGGATTCAGGGCAGCTCACAGTACTGAGACTGCATTGCTGAGAGTTACCAATGATGTCCTCATGGCTGCTGACACTGGTTCTCCCTCCATCCTTGTCCTCCTTGACCTCACTGCAGCTTTCGACACTGTGGACCATAGTATCCTCCTCCACCGTCTTCATGTGGAGGTCGGTCTCTGTGACACTGTCCTGGACTGGTTCAAATCTTTCCTCTCCGATAGGCTGGAATGTGTTAGTCTTGGCAACGCCACGTCCCAGACAGTCTGTGTCTCCTGTGGTGTCCCTCAGGGGTCAGTTCTGGGGCCCCTGCTGTTTTCCCTTTACATGCTGCCTTTAGGTCAAATTATTAATCAGTTCAACATTTCTTTTCACTGTTATGCCGACGATACACAGCTTTACATCAGGACTGGAGCCTCCTCATCTTCCCCATTGTCATCTCCATCTTCACTCACTGCCCTCTCTGCCTGCCTGGAGGAAATAAGGGCATGGATGAATCAGAACTTTCTTCAATTAAACTGCTCCAAGACTGAGGCCATACTGATTGGCACCCCTCACCAGGTACAAACATCTACTATAACAACAATTTCCTTTTCTGGACAAGACATCCCCCTCTCCACCTCTGTTACAAATCTTGGAATAAAAATGGACTCTCATCTTACATTTGAAAATCACATTAAGCTTCTGTTTAAAACTTGCTTCTTCCATCTTCGAAACATCACCAGACTTCGCCCTTCCCTAACTTTTTCCGATGCTGAGAAGCTTGTCCATGCTTTTGTCTCCTCCAGACTCGACTACTGCAACTCTCTGTTTATTGGAATCCCTGGTAAATATCTTCAGAAGCTTCAATATATTCAAAACAGTGCAGCAAGGATTTTGTTGAGGGTTCGTAAATTTGAACATATTACACCCATTCTCCATAACCTTCATTGGCTTCCTGTCACCTACAGAATTCAGTACAAAACTGCTCTCATTACACATCAATGCTTACATGGAACTTCACCAGATTATCTAAAGGACATTCTTGCACCATACTCATCCACCCGGTCTCTACGGTCACAGAACAGTCATCTACTTCACATTCTGAGAACCAAATTAAGGACCATGGGAGACCGGGCTTTCAGTGTGGCTGCCCCCTGCCTGTGGAACTCTCTTCCTGACTGCCTAAGAGCTCCACAGTCACTGGTTGACTTTAAGAGCAGCTTGAAGACCTTTCTTTTTAACCAAGCATACTCTGCCTCCTCATGATTCTATCTTTGATCTTAGTTGATACTTTTATTGATTTTACTTGTTTTATTACTTGTTTTATAGACATTTACTTCTGTTGCACTTTGTAGCACTTTGAGATTTTCATTAATGAAAAGTGCGTTATAAATTAAATTCATTATTGTTATTATTATTATTATGAGGGAGTGTTTCCTTTCCACTGTCGCCTTCATGCTTGCTCAAGATGAGAGCAAGTCTATGATGAAGTTAAACTCAAAATCAGTCTTTTCCTCAGATAAATAATGTTAACTTACTTTTTATATGTATGAATGTTTCTGTTCAGTGCCCTGAGATGACTTCTGTTGCGATTTGGCGGCAATAGGCTATATGTTCTAGCACTTCCGCATGCATGAGCCCAACCGCGCACTTCCGGTTAGCGGGAATGACATGAACATAAATGACTAAATACAATTAATAAAACATCTACATACACACCAATAATAACTCTATACACATATAAATCCATATAAATCTATAGCGACGTTTCCCCTACGGATAGCCGCAATAAATTGTCGCCCTAACCCCCCCTTGGCGGGGGAACGGAACAGCTGTACCCACCGGTGGGCGGACACAACGGAACTCACTCGTAGTGCCAGTAGCTCGCAGCCGCTTCCCGTTTCGGGTCGTTGTCATGGTCTGCTACTAGGAGCTAACGCTAACAACTGCAGTGGATGGGACCCCGAAGTGCAGGATGTGGCCGATATTTTAACGGAAGTACGTCACAACTACCCGTGGCATATAGCCTATTGGCGCTATATATATATATATATATACCTTATTTTCCGGACTATAGGTTGCAGTTTTTTGCCTAATTTGCATGCCCTGCGACCTATAGAGAGGTGAGACCTTTTTATGGATTTTTCCCCATATTTTTAGACAAATTTTTGGCTCAGATATGCATAGGCGTAATTTACACGGGGGATGGGGGGGTTTTAACACCCCCAATAATTTGATCCAGTCATTTTAACCCCCCCCAATAAAATGACATAATTTCATAATTATACATATCTTACATCAATAATTGATTTTCTTTATTCATTTAAATTTTTTAGTAAAATTACTGCATGTTTTTAAGCAAACTCCCTGAGGACTGACCCCCTCCCACTTGGTATCACCCATCCCACCGGCTACAGGTGGCCCAGCCGGAGTGCACGAAGCACAGTGTCGGTGTGGTCGTGTGGATGTACTATAGTTCAAAGAAATGAGAAGAGGACCCAAAAGCGGACAAGGACAACCAACAATTTTTCATTGTTGGTCAACTACATCCCCTTGTAAAAAGAGAAAACATCAAAATGAGGTAAATTACTGATGATTTGTTTAGTCTATGCTGCTATGTAAACAATGACAGTAGTGTAATTCTGGTGTAGGTGTTTTGCTCCGTTACTACTCCACCTAAACTGACCGAGTCAAAATAAAAATAAGATAAACACAGATATTTGTGCACGTGCAGCACTGCAACCGCGCAAAAGATGTACAAGCAAAAGATCTGATTTGCACTTTGTCACAGGCTCAAAATCAAAATCAAAGCATTTAATCCTAAAAACAGCTAAACACATTAAAAGTTAATTCAGATCACCACATTTATCTCACTGCAGCTGCCAAATTTGAGGCGAGTTCTACATGTAGACAGAAAAAGGTGTTGCTCAGTTAAAGCTTCAGTATGTAGCTTTTTTTATAAACATATTTCTTCACTCTATCACTACCTCCTGACAGACTGATGTTAGCCAGGTAATCTCTGAAAAAAAAAAAATTGTCCCCTGGAAAATATCCACTGGTGCCAGACATAGTAAATAAAAAAAGCTTGTTCTTTTTATATAATATGTGCTGATCCCAAACATAAACCTGTGTTTTTTTTAAAGGTACAAAATTAACAATCAATAGATCATAACAATTAATCACAGGGTGTACCATTATTTATTGAACTGTTCTATTTGTCTGAAAATGTATGTAATAATCTTTATAATCCATAAAGTGATAACAGCTCACATTGTTGTGTAGCTAGTGTTTGACACAAATGGAGCTGTAAACCAGTTCATTTCCTGAAGAATGCAACCTCGTTTCGTTTGTAGAGGTCAGGGCCATTTACACATGAATTCATCATGTCACCAACGTGTCTCCACTGTGAACAAAGACTTGATTGTGACGATTGATAGCTGCATCCAGCATTCATTCAACCTTTATTTATACAGGCTAGCATAAAGCTGACATCAACAACACCAGTAATTACACAGCAGGAGGTGGTGGTGGGGGCGGGGGCTGGAGCGGGTGAGGGACTGGGTTTGTATTCAGACTGAGGGAGAGGAGGAGGAGGTGTGGTGTGTGTGTGGCAGACTGGTGGGTGAAGCTCTGCTTTGATCCACCTGGCGAGGCTTCTTTGCTGAAATAAAGTCAAAATAGTGCCTGTATTTCTGTAGTTAAACATTAACTGAGCTGTTTTTGTATCAGGTTGAAGAAAGTGATGGTGGAACAGGTGATCAAGGTGGTGAGCAAGAAAGACACAACAGAGGAAGTGCAGAAGTTGAAACGACAGAGGAAACAGTTGGCAATCCAGGGACAAGCGACCAAAGGGAGGGAGACAGAGGACAGGGAAAGACAGCACAAGAAATACAGGTGACCAGGTAACAGACCTAAAAATAAATTGTGAAGGAATGTAAACACACACTGTCAGAAAACCAAACTGATTTGTACTGGTTTATGTGATTTCCTCACAGAGAGACGCATGATAAGGGCAGATGTGAGGAAAATGAACAGGTGGGAATGCTATGAAAATATTGATTTCTAGATTTAATTATTTAACTATGTGAAAAATATTTAAATGTACAAGACATTCACAGGGAATGACAAGTTTACTTATTACAGGGACTTGAGCCACATGTAAGAGACCAGTTGGACACAGAGAACAACGACAAAGGACTTCCTGTCTTGGACATCATGACTCGTACAAAGCCTGAACAACCTGATCCTAAGTTCATAGTAGTGCAGAAGCGAGCCAGTTATGTGTTGTCTTTTCAACAAAAATGGTTCACAACTTTTCCTTGGTTGCATTACAGTGCCACTTTAAAAGGGGTCATATGTTTTCACTGTGCCAAAGTTTATCTGAATCAGTCATCATTTGCAAGCAAGTGTGATCCTGCTTTTGTGAGCGTGGGATTTAAAAACTGGAAAAAGGCTACTGAGAGGTTCTCAGGACATGCAAAAAGTCAGCTGCATATTCATGCAATGAATGTATATGCTCAAAAAGGTAACACTGTAGCTTTACAGCTTTCTTCAGCTGTTGCCAGACAACAGGAGGAAGCCAGGCACGGCTTGTCAAAGATTGTCGGCTCCATCAAATACTTAGCTAGGCAGGGTTTAGCTCTACAAGGCCATGTGGAAGAGAAGAGTAATCTCTCTCAATATCTCAAAGAAAAGGCAGAAGATGATCCTGTTTTTCAAAAATGGTTAGAGACCCACAAGCAAGATTACACAAGTCCTGTCATTCAGAATGAAGTTCTGGGCATAATGAGCAAAGAGATTGTAAGAGGAATTGCTGAAACTATTTGATGCCTCCCAGTTACACAGTTTGCCTTAATAGTTGATGGGACACAAGACATATCAGGTCAAGAGCAAGAATCTGTATGTCTTCGTTATGTGGATCAGGACCTGATTCCTCATGAAGAATTTATTGGGATGTATTCTGTCACTGAAACAACAGGACAGCGTCTTGCAAAAGTTGCATTAGATGTACTTTGTCAGTGTCAGCACTGCGCGGGCAGACCTACGATGGAGCCTCAAATATGTCTGGTGCATATTCTGGAACACAGGCTCTTATTAGGGAGAAACAGCCGCTAGCTCTGTATGTGCACTGTGGAGCACACTGTGTGAATTTGGTCACACAGAAGGCATGCCTAGCTTCTAGAGTTGTGTGAGATGCCCTTGACTGGGTTCATCAGTTGGGAGTTCTGTGTGGACAGTCTGGCAAATTCAAACAGATGTTTCATCAGATAGCAATAGCTGACCATGCAACCGCTACTGCCCTGAAACCACTGTGTGCAACTAGGTGGACTGTAAGACACGGTGCCATACGTTCTGTTCTAACACAGTGTAGTGATATAGGCCTTTGTCTTGACCTTCAAGTACACCTCTCCACATCTCTCTGAAACTCTAAGTGTTACACCTTCTTGAAGCCCTCAAGGAGACAGATGGACACTTATATATTTTTACAATTATTATGAATTAATGGACACTAATTAATCAGATTGAACTTTCTCTTTAATGTGTGTTAATTCAGAATTGATCTACAGTATATTTTTGTCATTTTTAATGATGATCTGTTACTTTCATGAGCTTTGACCTTCTGCTGGTTTTATTTCTGCAAAAGCAAGCAAGACTCTGTCGCTAAGACACAGTTCAGGGTAAACTGTTAGCTGTTCAGCTTCCTTCTCTGTTTTGTCTGTGAAAGTAGACATAACATTAGCTGTGTTCACAGGCAGGCCATCTGGCCGATTTTATGTAAACAGTTTTCCTGGTGTCCGTCAAGAGACTTTCGGCCTATGGGATCATACTTCCATCTTTTATTTTGTTAACCAGCCTGTAGCCGTTGAGGAGGTGGGGAGACCCCACCTCCCCCATATAATGGGCACTTCCTATTTGGAAGTTAGTTTTTGGAGGAGAACTACTTGCAACTGTTTCTCTTCCCTGGGAAAGCTGGAGTCGGCCCGGTCATATGTCAACGACCCACGTCTCCGCTAGGATCATAGTAAAGCCTTACTGTGATTCTGTCACTCTTCTGGAAGAATTTGTTTTCTAAAGTTTTATTTTGAAAGTCAGTCTGTGCGCTCGACCGTTGGTCCCTGCCGAGGGAGGCGAGTTCCTCGTATCGTGAATCAGCACACTCACGCTGAAGTCCAACTGGACGGCCACTGGACAAACCCATCCACGTGTGTGTCCACAAACTTCTCCACTCTTGTCTCCAAGAGACGAACCTCCAACAGGTAAAGAGCCGTGGTGTGTTTGAACGTGCGGGAGCCCAGCCAGTCTGCTCGTGTGGGGGAAACGGTGTCACCCAGTCTGGTTCAAAGTAAACAACTTTAGCTTAACTTAGCTCCAGAACTCCTTCCTCCTATTTCTTATTTTTCATAAGCTATTAATCTGTCAAGTTTTGTGCCAACAGTTAAGTTTTAATTGTCTGTTTGTTTTAATTTGAATTCTTGTCAACGTAGTTATTAAATCAGAGCTAATATCGATACAAATGTTAATGTAATTCTTGTGATAGTTTCAATAAAAGGTCTATTCTTTTGGTAGACCAACATAAATTGAAGTCTAAGCGTGAAATTACATTTCTGGCTAATCACATCGTTAGATTTGTTGATTTAATCTGAAAAAGTTGAGACCCCGCACTTTGGTGGCAGTTTGTGCAGATAAAAGTCTGCTCATACCTGCACGTCTAAACTATAGGTAGTCAGTAAACTGACTAATAACTCCTATATTGTTACAACAGTATGACTCTATCCTCACTGCCTTAGAAGAAATGGCAGGAGGTAACTCTCCCTCTGCAACCACTGCAAATGGTCTGTTACAACAGTTTATGAAAGGCAGTACTTTACTTGGCCTTATGATGGCAGAAGCAGTCATTGGAGAGCTAGAGTGTCTCAACAGTTCTCTTCAGAGAAGGACACAAACTGTTTCTGGTATGCAGGCTGCTGTTTGTACAGTTCAGTCAACTCTCAGTGGCAAGAGAAGTGATGAGGTCTTCCAAAGCCTTTTTGAGAAGGCATCTACAACTGTGAAGTCTTTGGACTTGGAACCTATAAAAATGCCACGAGTTCGACAACCACCCATATGCTTCAGTGGAGACTCAGGTAGTTTCAGTTCTAAAACCCCTATGGAACACTACAGAGTTGAGTTTTTTAAGGTACTTGACACTGTTCACACACAGTTCACAGAACGTTTCCAGCAGGGGGGTCTTCTTATCTTGCAGAAGCTGGAGAACACCTTTCTTTCTGGAAACGTTGACCCAGTGGTTCATGACTACCCAGAAATTAATGCCCAGCTGCTGGAAATCCAGCTACCCATGTTCAAACATAGTTACACGTACAGTTCCTGTGGGGAGGCTACAAACATTCTCAAAGGTTTGCCAACAGAGGTGCGAGGCTTATTCACTGAAATTGAAACTTTGGTGAGGTTACTCCTTGTGGTACCAGTCTCTTCCTCTGAAGCAGAGAGGAGCTTTAGTGCTCTTAGACGATTAAAGACTTGGTTACGCTCAACTATGAAACAGCAGAGGCTGAACAATGTTGCAGTGTGTCACATCCATCAGGACAAATTGGACAGCTTAACTAAGAAGTCAGTGTGCACACAGTTTATTTCTTTCTCACCAAGACGCAAACAGGTGTTTGGTGCTTTTGTTTGAAAGCCCAAAAACAGCTACAGGCTGATACCTTAATAAATGGTACAAAGATAAGCAGTATTTATATAGTTTTTTTGTTGTTGTTGTTGTTCTGAGTCAATTGGTGTAAAGTGCAAGTCAGAAGTCAATGTGCACACAGTTTATTTCTTTCACACCAAGACACAAACAGGTGTTTGGTGCTTTTGTTTGAAAGTCCAAAAACAGCTACAGGCTGATACCAAAGATGAGTATTTACATGTGCTGGTGAAGATTCTCAGTCGTCGAGTATTTACATGGTTTTGTTTGTTTAGAGTCAAAGTGTAATATGCTCTTCAGTTTTCCACACTGTATTCTTTGATGTAGACTGTTGTCATGAATTGTGCACAAGACTTTTGCTGTATATAGTTTATTGGTGTCAATACAGTGGTGAAAAAAATTAATCTTTTGTGTTTTTGACTTTCTTTCATAGATAATTGCTGCACTCACAAAATCAAATGATTTGAAACTGCCATAGTCTTGCAAGTGCTTTAACACAGTTGAAATGAACTGGTTAAATACACAGCTGTAACTCTCTTGTTTTTAGGTAACTTTAATATGATTTCAATTTACACAATATGAACATTTAAGCATAATTGCTGAAGATGACATGCAGGGTTTTACTCTGCTCTTGTCATATTATGGCTGTATTTGAATCATTTGTTGTAATTTTTCCTAGTTAAACTGTAGTGAACCAGGTAAATACACACTCTTTGAAAATTGTGAAATTAAGGTATGTTATATAATAAATCTTAAAAATGTAAAATATGTGTTATGGCTGAAAAAAATGCAGAAAAATAGTGAGTTTTTTTCTTACTTGTTGAACCTATGTGGAACAAAAAAGGAGCAGAATAAATACAGAGAAAACAGGAAAGTTAAGTAAATCACAGTAAAAGCATTACAATATATTTTAACCCTAAAATATCCTGAATCATAAAAAAAGTAATTTATTCGATAAATAAATAGCATAACCCCCCCAATGTTAGACCTAAAGTTACGCCCTTGCCCACAAAGTATGACTATTTTGCAGTCAATCTTTTTATTGATTTATTTTCCTTCTTTCTTTAGATTATTTATTCATTCCAGATTAACAAAACTTTATGCTTTATTTCTTGTTGTATTGTAAATAGTTTTCTTGTGTTTTTTAAATCTGGAATGAATTAAAAGAAAGAAAAAAAACGTTGTCCCATGTGGGAATTGAACCCATAAGGTTCAGAACGACGAGCCAACGCTCATCTCACTGAGCTATCGGAGCTCTATGACTGCAACAGGAGGAGGTCAAGGTAAAGTCTGCGTTACCGAGACAAATTAAACTTAAATTAATTCATAATTTAAGTTGGTTTTAGTTTGAGATCTTCATATTAATATTGTAGTGTTAGAAAACGGCATTGATAACAAATTGATTTTAATTTAAATATTTTAATCCGTTAGTCATTATTACATTTAAAATTATAATTCTAATTCAAACAGAATAACCTATTGTCAAAAATAATTATGGTGCGTGATTTCTTTGGACTCAAAATATTTTCTGAATAACGAAATATAAAGTTATTAGTGAAGAAAATCCGTCTGGATAACAGCAGACTGACTGCTCGTAAAATATACGACAGGTCTGGACCACACGTAAATTTTGTTCGTATCTGAAAAAAATCTTAGGATACGAAAACATTGTTGAATGCCACAAATGCTCCTAAATCACTCGTACGCACAATTTAAGAACAAATCTGTGCGTACGAACGGTTCTTGCATGAGGCCCATTAAGTAGACAATTGGCTTCGTCAATATTCTGTAGCAAGTCTTTACAATTTTATTTTATTGCATTCCTTCCTTTTCTTCCCTCATCACTAATGTTACATGTACGGTACTATGATTTTTACTAAATGTTTCAGCTAAAATGTCAGCTTTTTCTTAATCTTTAATAGTTGTTTTGTCTATCTTTAATACTGGATATCCATATTACCTTATTAATACCATCCATTCATCCATCTATTTTCTTCCGCTTAAGTAGGGAGGCCCAGACTTCCCTCTCCCCAGCCACTTGGAGCAGCTCCTCTGGGGGAATCCCAAGGCGTTCCCAGGCCAGCCGAGAAACATAGTCCCTCCAGCGTGTCCTGGGTCTTCCTCTGGGTCTCCTCCCGGTGGGACATGCCCGGAACACCTCACCAGGGAGGCGTCCAGGAGGCATCCTAACCAGATGCCCGAGCCACCTCAACTGGCTCCTCTCGATGTGGAGAAGCAGCGGCTCTACTCCGAGTCCCTCCCGGATGACTGAGCTTCTCACCCTATCTCTAAGGGAGAGTCCCAGACACCCTGCAGAGAAAACTCATTTCAGCCGCTTGTATCCAAGATCTCGTTCTTTCGGTCACAACCAAAAGCTCATGACCATAGATGAGGGTAGGAACGTAGATCAATCGGTAAATTGAGAGCTTCGCCTTTCGACTAAGCTCTCTCTTCACCACGACAGACCGGTACAGCGCCCGCTTCACTGCGGACGCTGCACCTATCCGCCTATCGATCTCACGCTCCAGTTTTCCCTCATTCGTGAACAAGATCCCGAGATACTTAAACTCCTCCACTTGGGGCAGGACCTCCTCCCCGACCCGGAGAGGGCATGCTACCCTTTTCCGGCTCAAGACCATGGCCTCGGATTTGGAGGAACTGATCCTCATCCCGGCCGCATCACACTCGGCTGCAAACCGCTCCAGTGAAAGATCACGATCTGATGAAGCCAATAGGACCACATCATCTGCAAAAAACAGAGAAGTGATTCTAAGGTCACCAAAACGGATCCTCTCAACACCTTGGCTGCACCTAGAAATTCTGTCCATAAAAGTTATGAACAGAATCGGTGACAAAGGGCAACCTTGGCGGAGTCCAACTCTCACTGGGAACGAGCCTGACTTACTGCCAGCAATGCGAACCAAGCTCTGACACTGGTTGCACAGGGATCTAACAGCCTGTATCAAAGGGCCTGGTACCCCATCCTCCTGGAGTACCCCCCACATGGTTCCCCAAGGAATGTGTTCAAACGCCTTCTCCAAGTCCACAAAGCACATGTAAACTGGTTGGACAAACTCCCACGCACCATCCAGGACCCTGCTGAGGGTGTAGAGCTGGTCCAGAGTTCCACAACCAGGACGAAAACCACATTGCTCCTCCTGAATCCGAGGTTCGACTATCCGACGGACCCTCCTCTCCAGAACCCCTGAATAGACCTTACCAGGGAGGCTTAAGAGTGTGATCCCCCTATAGTTGGAACACACTCTACGGTCCCCCTTTTTGAATAGGGGAACCACCACCCCAGTCTGCCAATCCAGGGGAACTGCCCCTGATGTCCACGCGATATTGCAGAGTCGTGTAAGCCAACACAACCCCACAACATCCAGAGCCCTAAGGAACTCCGGGCGAATCTCATCCACCCCTGGGGCTTCACCCAAGTGTCCAAGACATGCGGCCGCAGATCAAATGAGACAACAACAAAGTCGACCATCGAACTGCAGCCTAGGGTGTCCTGGTGCCAAGTGCACATATGGACACCTTTATGCTTGAACATAGTCTTAATACCATTCAGTCTTTTAATTACTTTCCATTTTTGTTTCTCTCCCAGTTGTATCACAAAAGTTCCTCCAATCTTTCCTCTTTTCTTCCTTAATTATCTTCCTAACCATTGGTTGTTTTCGTTTATATTCAATAAGACTCTGGTATATCGGATTACTTTTAAGTACTTTAAAGACATTATTTCTTGATTTTATTGCTTTTTTACAATCATTTGTCAACCACGGTACAATCTTCTTATCTCAGCCTCCCTCCTTTTTGCTGTTCTTCTTTCTTCTTCTTCTTGTTGGTTTTACTGGCGGTTGGCAACAAACTGTTAGTAGCATTACCGCCACTTACTGGTATGGAGTGTGGTTCGTGATGGCATATTTATCTATACCTATCGCTATACTGTATCTACCTATCTATCTGTCTATTTATACTGTACATCTACATCTCTATCTATCTATCTATCTATCTATCTATCTATCTATCTATCTATCTATCTATCTATCTATCTATCTATCTATCTATCTATCTATCTATCTATCTATCTATCTATCTATCTATCTATCTATCTATCTATCATCTATCTATCATCTATCTATCATCTATCTATCATCTATCTATCATCTATCTATCTATCTATCTATCTATCTATCTATCTACTATATATATATATAAATATATATATATACATACATATATATATATATATATATATATATATTATTAAAAAATATAATAATAATAATAATAA
The DNA here is from genome assembly GCA_038048925.1 of Garcialebias charrua. Taxonomy (NCBI): domain Eukaryota; kingdom Metazoa; phylum Chordata; class Actinopteri; order Cyprinodontiformes; family Rivulidae; genus Garcialebias; species Garcialebias charrua. The sequence goes on along the minus strand of JBBPBX010036187.1, from coordinate 16,209 downwards.
ATAAATATTTCTACCTATAAATATACAAAATATACATACTTATACATAACTTTATATTCTACCTATCTATACCATACGCTTTCAACAAACACACCTGCTATAATTAAAATCTATGAAATAATTTTGTTTTCTTTAAAAATCTAATAACTATTTGTATATTTTTACAGGTACTCCCCAAATTCATCCTCAAAATATCTAATAAATGTACCTTTTCCTTTATACATTCAACCTATCTCCTCATGTATCTTCTCTTTTTCATATTTACTACATTCTAATATTGCATGTTCTATTGTTTCATATTTTTCGCAATTATCACATTTGCTAGTATTATGCTTTTGAATTTTAAAAAGTGTATAATTAAGTCCTGTATGACCAAATCTCAACCTTGTTCTCACTCTTTCCTCCTTTCTATTTCTTCTTCCATTTCTTTTTACCCCTACAATCTTCTGGATTTTATAAAACCATCTTCCTGTTTTTCCTTCATCCCACCTTTTTTGCCATGCTTTCATCAGTTTTTGTTGAACAATACTCTTTCCCTCATATTTACTTGTTTTAACTGTAAAACTAATATTACTGTATTCTGAATTGCCCTCTTTGCCATTTTATCTGCCCTCTCATTTCCTTCTACTCCAATATGTGCTGGAACCCACACAAATGCTGTACAACTATCAAACCCATATTTTGTATTCTGAATAATGTATGAAATATTTCTAATAAAATGTCCTTCCCACTATCTGAATAATTATATTTTAAACTTAATGCAGAGCTTGAATCAGAACATATTGTTTTTAATGGTTTTATGTCTTCTACCCACTGTAACGCTAATATTTGCCAACATTTCTCCTTTGTATACTGATAATCCGTCTGTAATTCATTTTCCTATTTTTGTATTGAATTCTGGTACTACAAAAGCTGCTGTTCTTCTTTTGATTGTCTTGATGTTTTTCACCTGTGTCTGGATGGCTGAGTTACACAGTGTTTTTATAAGTAGGGTCTTGTTTCCTCATCACTTCATGTTTGGCCTGGTTTATGGTAAGATGTTTGGATTTATTCTAAAATGAATGAATGAATGAATGAATGAATGAATGAATGAATGAATGAATGAATGAATGCATTTTTAATGTTAATAAGCCAAGAGGGTTTCAAGAATTGGGGTACCCACACTCACAAAGCTTGAACAGATTTAAGCTGTCATCATCTTGAGTCTTTTTATTTTAATTTTATTTTTTATATGGTGCGCACAGTTTTTGACTAGATGTGTTAAAGCAAATCTGGTTCTGATAGAATTAAATCAGACAAATCAAATCTAAATTAATTTCTGTGTAACCCAGCACTTTTGAACTATCAAGTAACTTGAGATTTGTCATACTTTCACTTTTTTTTTTAAAATGAAGAAACCAATACATTAAGGATTTTACTATTTCATTGTATGTGTTGCCTGTTGCGTGTTTGTTTGTCCAGCACTTTGGTGGACTTGTTCCTGTTTAAAGTGCTTTATAAATAAAATGGTATGGTATGGTATGGTATTTCGCAAGGAGTATTGCTGTGACAAATGCAATTTAACCCAAATAAACGCTGCATTTATGCATTGATGTTTCAGATCACCATGATTTGTGCAGCAGTGGTTCTCTGGATCTTGTCAGCAGTGATCTGTGTGGGAAGAGGTGCTCATGATCCATGCCATTGCCATGTCCAGGTTCAGGTTCAGGTTCAGGTTACTTTATTTATACCCAAGGGTAAATGTGGTTTGCAGTGGTACAAAGCATACATCCATCCATGCGCACACACAAATAAAAACAGTAAAAACATTTAGTAAAAACACTTAAAAGAAACTATAAACAGATAATGTTGCACATAACAGTGTTAAGGCTCCCCAAATCATATGTAAAATGAAAAATAAAAACATTTAACCACTAAAAGCTTCAACGTTATTCCGTTTGTTCATTTCAGTAACAGCAGTGGGAACAAAGCTATTTTTAAAACGTGTTGTCCTACATTTCGGGACTAAAAACCTCCGACCAGAGGGAAGAAGCTGAAACTCTCCATACAGGGGATGAAGGACATCTTTTAAAACAGAAGAAGCTATCCTCTGTACCTGACTAACATACATGGATGTTACTGAGGTTAGGGTTCCAAAAACCTGATCCATGCCATGTCCAAAACACCACAGTGGACCAATTCGACAATGGATTAGCAATGGTGTTATCGGCCAACAAAGAGTTTGCTTTCCGTCTGTACAGGAATTTATCAGGACGCTCTGACTCCCAAGGCAAAAACATCTTCTTCTCGCCCTTTGCTATATCTGGGATCTTGGAATCTTTGTGTGTAGATGCACAAGAAGAGACCCATCAACGGATTTTCAATGTTCTGGGGTACAACGACTTCCAACTGTCCCAAATTGATGTAGAAGAAGCCTTTTGTAGAATTGTTAAAAGTGAAGAGGCAGAAGCCATCACTTCAGGTACTGCGGTGTTCATAGACAAACAGTTTGAGCCTCAGCCTGAGTTCCTGGATGTCTTAAAGAAGTTTCCCTTAGTGAAGGTCTTCAGTGTCAATTTCACCAAAGACATAGATTCTGTCTATGCCATCAATCAGTATGTTTCCGATGAGACCAATGGAAGGATCAACAAGCTGGTAGACGGCTTGAATTCAAGCACAGTCTTGTATCTCTTCAACTACATTTACTACAAAGGTTTGTTTGTTTATTTAATTCATTTTATAAAAATACACCAATAATGCATACAATGGAAGAAAATAAAAGACAAGACGAAAGGTGGCAGAAGAAGAAAAAATCTTGTTTTATCTGCCCCTTACATTCTAATAAACAATTCATACAACCAACTCATTTGATTTCCAAGATAACTTTTTTTTTAACCTCCTGTATCTCATACAGTTTCTAAATTCCAACACATTTTAAATATGTTTTTACCCGTTTAAACTTAATCATTCTTTTGAAAACGACCATTGATTGAACCACTTTAATATATGATTCCAATTCATTCCATAACCCAATTCCTTGAACTATGGGAGATCTTCCCCTTTAACTAGTCCTAAATTGTCTTCACAAATACAATTGTCCCCTTAAGATTGTAAATACTCGTTCTTTTAACAAAATACTTGTGAATATTTGAAGGAAGTGCATTATTCTGTGCTTTCTACAAAACTAACAAAATATTATAATCAACTAAATAACAAAACTTCAACAGTTTCATTTGATAAAACAAAATGCTTGACGGATGATAGAATTTTTTTCTGGTGATAATTCTAACAGCTCTTTTCTGCAATAAAAAAAATGGCATTGTAATTGATTTACACGCCGTACTCAAAACGCTAACACCATAAAGTGTGGCAGAAATAATGTACAACAAATAAATTACCTTATCATTTAATGAATCTCTAACTCTGTAAAATATCCCAATAGTCTTAGATAATTTTGCTTTAACTGAACTTGTATGTTTCCAAGATCATTTATCGTCAATGGTGATGCCCAAAAACCTCACCTCATGAACTCTCTGAATCTCAGATCTGTCAATTAAAAATGGTACTTCAATCGATTTATTGTAAAAGGTAAAGGCACCAATGAGGTGTGTGTATGTGTGTGTGTTTTTTTTTTTTTTTTCATTTTTTTTTTGTTTGCCACCAATAAGTTGGTTTCTGCTCACTGTCAAACAGGAAAGTGGCCGATTGGATTTGATCCTGCTCTGACAAAGTTGGATGAATTCAACGTGGATGAAAATAATAAGGTTTGGAATTGAATTGTGTTGAACATGTATACCTTCTTGTAAATTGTAGTACTTATCTGCAGTTGCCTTATTTTCCAGGTTCCAGTCCAGATGATGAAAATAGAAAAGCACTTTTATACCTTTGATGAAGAAATCAGCACATTTGTCGTCCACCTTCCCTTCAGCAACTTCTTCTCCATGCTGCTGTTGATGCCTGATAATATGACCACTCTGGAGAACATGATCAGTACCACTCATGTTACTGAATGGTTGAACGTGACAGAGTCTAGGTAATCGCATGCATATTGCTCTTAAGGTTGGCTTAAACTTGCTCTTTTTTACTAAATTTGTCCTTTTTTTTTTTTTTAAGGGATTGTGGCATTTATATTCCCAAGTTTTCCATCAAGACTTCCTACACACTGAATGATGTGATGAAGGAAATGGGAACGACGGATGCATTTGATCATGCAAATCTGAGTGGTATTTCTAAAAATGAACAACTTAACATGACATCAGAGGTATGACAGGAAAATGTAATTTGAAATTTCTCCTTTTCATTCTGTCCATATTTGAGCTCACTCTTGTTGTGGTGGTAGGTTGTGCACCAAGCTGCCCTGGATGTTGACGAGGCTGGAGACACTGCTGCCGCTGCTACAGGAAGAGTTGTGTTTGATTCTGCTTGCCTGAAGCCAGCTCTGAAGTTTAATAGTCCTTTCATAGTGATGGTTATTGAACGACGTACCGAGAGCATACTTTTCATGGGCAAGATTTCTAACCCAAACCTCTGAAAGGGAGGAAAAAAAACTTTTTCAATCATTGTTGCAATAAACATTTAAAATGCAAAATTTTCTGGTCTTTGCATAGCTGTAAGCATGTGTTTGTTGGCCCTATAACTTAAAGCAGTGGTGGCCTGTGAAATGTCCACCAGTATGTCTAAAAAAAAAAAGGTAGAAATTTATAGTTTTGTTGGGTGTCAGCGGCACACGAGGGGGTGGAAGGGAATAACAAGGTGTGTCCCAATCTGACGGCTGCATACTACCAAGGACCTGGCCTACCCGGTACAAGTAGGCCGGGTCCTTCAAAGACCAGGTAGACCGGAAGTCCACGGCTGTA
>JBBPBX010036186.1:20641-31626 GCA_038048925.1 Garcialebias charrua | reverse complement strand
AAAAAGAAAGGCTTCTGTGGCAGCAAAAACTACTAATTAACAAAACTAGCAGAAACAATGTTGACTCAAGAAATGCACAACAATGCCAAACTGAATGTGGAGTGAAAACTGAAAGACAATATGGACAGGGACTAATGAACAGAGTGGAGACACCTGTCAAAATGACAACTGTGAACAGGTGAGAGTGGGCGGGGCAGAATATGAAGAGTAGAAACTGGCTGAGGGGGGGTATACCAGATGGCACAAAGGAAACATTAAACAATCTGAGTACAACGGAAATACAGAAACCAAACACTTAGAGAAAAATACATGACAATAAACTTCAAAATAGAAAAACAAGCACTGGAAAGATACAAACCACGACTGACTTTTGTGTAAATAATTTATTCAGTCATGGTAACCGTTTTATTTTTTACTGACAAATGTACAGTATTTGCATTGTGTTTTGCAAAAACCTTAGCAAGGCTGAATTTAAAACTGCTACATGAAGAAAATCTGACTGCATATAACTTTTATTTTTTCTTTGACTAGATCAACATATAATATCTTAAAGAACTTACTATTAACACATTTATATTTCTTTTTCAGTAAGAAAATTAAACTTGAAAAATTCACAAAATTTAAAAAAGAAACTTTAATTCCTCTTTTTCTGGATGTAAATCACTTTTTTGGGATGATTATTTCCTTTGATATCAGATGCTGTGCAGCTGGAAGGATTTTTACTGAGACCTTTTAACTTTTGTACATTTGTTATGATGCAAAACTATGGCAACAAGGTGTTATTTAACAACCAGGAGCAGCTGATTAACACCTCAGAAGCTGAAATACTTTCACTACAGCCCCAAATCCCAAATGAGTTGAAAAGGATGAGTTGAAAAGGAGGCGCCATGGACGAATTCCTGTCAACCTGGCAGTGGTGCTCGAGTACCTGATCGCCGAGATCCTGGAGCTGGTGGTAAACTTGGCTTGTGACAATGGGAGGACTGGGATAATCCCCCAACACCTTCAACTGACTGACTGTCCGTGATGATGAGGAGCTCAGCAAACTGCTGGGAGGAGTGACCATCACTCAGGGAGGAGTTCTGCCTGGCATTCAGGCAGTCCTGCTGCCCAGGAGAACAGAGGCCCACTGGATCTGTCAGCAAACTGGATCTGGGTGGACAGATCGCCATCTGTGGCCAGATTCTTTGGATTTGCTGCAGGAGATCCTTCCTGCCCACAGCTATCAGTATATTTAACAATTCTCAAATCAAACCAGGATGATGAGCTACAACAGCACTTAATTTCCCTTTGGGATCAATAAAGTATTTTTGAAATGAATTAAAATCCATCACACTGAAGATCTTGTTAAAAGTCAAGTGTAGTTTCATAGTTTTAGAGCAACTAAATATGTAAACTAACTGACACTCCAACAGTCTCTTCAAATCTGTCATTACTTGTTTGAAAAGAGTTAAAAATATCAGGTTTAAAGAAATTAATTAAATTTGCCACACAACCGGATGAATAAAGCAGAGAAAAGCTGGCAGAATTTAGTGAAGTTCATGGTTCTGACAGTAATTTAAAAAAAACAGTTGTAACACTGACTTCAATTATTTATTTATTTTTACTTATCCGCTTTTTTTAGGGAGGGGTCATTGCTTCTTTTGTCAGAAATTGCTGCTTTATCCATCCATCCATTCATTATATTTACCTGCTTCTTCCTTTTCAGATCATTTGGGTCACTGGTGCTCATGTCCAGCTATCATTGTGTTAGGGGTGGGGGACACCCTGGACAGGTCCCCAGTCCATCACAGGGAGGGACACATAGAGACAAACGAGACAACCATTCACTCTCTCACTCACACCTAGAGACAATTTAGAGTTAACACTCAGTCTAACATGCATGTTTTTGGTCCATGAGAGGAAACCGGAGTACCTGTAGAAAACCCACACATGCACAGAGAGAACATACAAACTCCACCCAGAAAGTTAAATGAGAATATTTTGTTTTTAATAGAAAATAGATGACTGGTTGTTTGAAGAGTTGCAAACCTTACAAAATATTTCTAAAACTGAAACAAGAACCAAGACACGAACATGTCAATTTAGATGTACTGATGGAAAATATGTGTTTTGGAACATAAAACTTTATGGAACATAAATTCCAAAACTCGGTTTCAACATCTGCTCCAAGAAAAGTGTGTTCCTTGACTGTTCCATGAAGTCATCACCATGTTTATCGTGTAAATGATAAATACTTGTGTCCTTGCCTGATTGGCTGGTTCACATCTTGACATAAAAAATATTTCAAGCTCTTCCACACTGCAGTGTATTTGTAAGTCATTTACCAGAGTGTTTCGTACCAGGCATGGTATTGGATTTTGAAACAGTATTGATGTGGAAGGGGCTAGAAAGTATCTCAATCCTAAGTTTGCTGGACAAACCATCTGGTTTCTTCTTCCTTCATCTGTTCTCTGCTTAGATGTTGCTACAGTGAGATCCTCCTCCATCTCACTTTGTGATCTGGGTCCTTTGTCCATTCCAACAAACTCCATGTCCTCTCTAATTGCATTCACATATCACTTATTTCGTCTTCCTGTTTGTCTTTTTCCTAGCTGCTGCATTTCTAACATCCTTCTACCAATATACTCACTGTCCCTCCTCTGGACATGTCCAAACCATCTCAGTCTGACCTCTCTAACTTTACCTCCCAGTTGTTCAACATGTGCTGTGCCTCTGATGATCTCATTCCTGATCTTATCCATCCTTGTCACTCCCAATGAGAACCTCAGCATTTTCATTTCTGCTACTTCCAGTTCTGTCTTTTTGTCAATGACACTGTCTCCGTCCAGGGGTCACCAACGTTTTCGAAACTGAGAGCTACTTCATGGGTACGGAGTCATACAAAGGGCACCAGTTTGATAAACTCTTCAGAAATAACAAAGCGTAAATTGAAAAAAATGTATTTTAAGAACTTATTTTAAGAACATATTTTTAAGATAGACATTTTAAAATATATATAAATACAAAAAAAAAGAATAACTGAATAAAATGAAATTTTAAATGCAGCTTAGTAGTGAGTTCTGCTATTTTTAGAACAGGTCTGAGGGCACCCCAAATGGTCCTTGGGGGCACCCGGGTGCCTGCGGGCACCATGTTGGTGACCCCTGGTCCAGACCATACAACATAGCAGGTCTCACCACTGTCTTGTAAACTTTTCCTTTGACCTTTGCTGACATCTCTTTGTTGAAAATCATTCCTGAAACTTTTCTCCATCCACTCCATGCTGCTTAGACTCTCTTCTTCAACTTCTTATCACACACCCCATTTTCCTGGACAGTGGACCAGTGTTGCCAGGTGTACGATAATTATCGTATTTGTATGACAATTTTGCCCTCTGTATGATCAATAATCCCCAAAACACCAAAAATACGATAATTTGACCATTCTGTGAATGTGACGTTGTGATCGGTTGCCATCAGCCTGTCGCAACTGTCTGTCAGAGTTTTTTTTTTTTTGTGAACTCTGAAGGCATCAGTGTCCGGAAACAGATGCATGATTGGCTGGAAATTCCAGCCAGTCGTGCTTTTCTAAATGTGACCTACAAGTGACGTACATGCGTTTGCCTCAGAACAACAGCCATGATTGGCTGAATAGTCCACTGTGCCTGCCCCATGAGTGAAGAAAAGAAAAAAGAAAAATGAAAAGAAGCCAAAGAAGCGCTGGTAAGCCAAGAAGGCTCACCAGCGTCTCTACTTTCTCCACAAGCTGAAAAGGGCTGGAGCTTCAACCCCCATCATGTGCACCTTCTACAGAGGTGCCATAGAAAGTGTCCTGACCAGCTGCATCACGGTGTGGTTTGGTGCATGTACTGCATCCTGCCGCAAGAGCCTCCAGCACCTGGGCACCTCCTTCCCCTCACTGCAGGACTTACACAGCAACCGCCTCACTCGGAAAGCCCTCTGCATGGCAGGTGATCCCACACACCCACTACACAGCTGCTTCAGACTGCTGCCATCAGGGAGGAGACTGAGGAGTCTCCAGGCTCGAACCAGCAGACTGAGTGACAGCTCTGTTCATCAGGCAGTCAGGATGCTAAACACTCTGCCTGCTCTGCCTCCCCTCCCATTTGAACTGCCTTAACACTAAAAACTTTCACACACCACCACACAACACAAAGATTTTAACACTGGACTCTGTGTCATCAAAACGGGTTATTCACTCAACTCACGGTCATGTGCTCATTCAGTTTGCACTACTTCTTATATTTGCACTAATGTTTGTATTACATTACTGCCTATAGTCATACTACTGTTTACATTCACTGTTTACATTTATTACTACTGTTTACATTCATTACTACTGTTTACATTTATTACTACTGTTTACATTCATTACTACTGTTTACATTTATTACTACTGTTTACATTTACACTACTTTTTATATCTACACTACTGCTGATATATATAATTATTTTTTACTAGCCTTATTGCATATGCCACTTTACCTCTATACCAATATCAACTACCTCATACATATACTGTGTACATAAACTTCATATGCTGCTTTGTCACTCTATTACAAATGTCAATGCCAGAACTTTCATTTTATTTTATAGATATACTTTTTACACTTTTATACTACTATGCAAAAAACTCAGGACAGTATTACACTTTTTATTATTTCATTTTATGCTTATGTTTATTAAATGTTTAGTGTTTTAGTGTTGGTGTAACTTTTCATACTTTCATACTACTACTATGCAAAAACTACTATGCAAAAACTCAGGACAGTATTACACTTTTATTATTTCATTTTATGCTTATGTTTATTAAATGTTTCAGTGTTTTAGTGTTTAAATGGTTACTGTTGCACCGAGGGACTGAGAGAAATGCAATTTCAATCCTGTGTATGTCCTGTACATATTGCAGTTTTGACAATAAATTTACTTTGACTTTGAAAAGAAGAAGAGGCAGAGCCAGTGTAACACCAGTCTGGAAGTGATGAAAATGAGTGAACAAATGTAAGGGGGGCTCATTTAGCACTTTGAGATTTTTGTTAATGAAAAGTGCGTTGTAAATTAAATTTATTATTATTATTATTTATGTAAAGTTGAATGTAAAATGATAATGAATACAGTACATATATTAAAAAAATATGGCAGGAAAACTGAGACATTACTGATACAGGAAGATATTTACACAACATTCAGAAAAAGGATATACAAGGAAAGCAGGAAGAAACAGGAACTTAGAAACACTAATTACGATACATTAGAACAGGACACACAGGCCTTAATACATCTATTTAAATAATGTGAAAGCATGCAACAGGACTACGTGAAAAGTGCACCAACAATCTCCCTGAAACGGTTCAACATTTCTTTATGGAATGTCCAGGGTATGAAACAGAAAGATTGCATTTCCGTAAATAAATGAATAAAATGTATATTAAATTTATAATTAGTGATGTTTTTAGTAGTGATATCAGTAACGTTAAAGATCACATTATTATTTTCTTGAAAAATACAAACTTAATAGAGAATTTAGTTGAGTTTTTAAATTAATTTTACAGAATTAGTTTTTTTTTTCTGTTTATCTCCTGTCCAAACTCCAGCTCAGTTGGTGGTAATGAACCTTACAGTTGGTCTGCCAACTGCCATAAAACAAAACAAGAAGAAGGGGACCTCATTAGTTCCCACCGTACTGACGCCACAAATCTGTGAGTGCCTGTTAGATGCTATTCAACACTAGAGTGACTATAGCGCATACTTGTTATTTCGGTTATGATGGTTGTACAATAATTTCCCTCAAAATACGATAATTTTATGTCTATAGTATGATAATCATACATTTCTCACCTGGCAGCACTGCAGTGGACCCAAAGGATCCTGCACCCTTGTTACTTCTGCTCCCTGTAGTCTCACTGTTCTAAATCCGTAAAGACACAATTAAGTTCTTTCTGACCCTCTCTGCACTTTGCCATCAGCATCTTTAAAGCCAACATGGCATCTGTGGTATTCTTTCTTGGTAGGAAACCAAACTGCTGCTGCTCACAGTCACATCATGTCTAGTAGCTTCCACAACTCTGGCCCAGATTTTCATCATCTGGCTCATCATCTTAATTCTCCTGCAGTTGCTGTAAGTCTTTACATCACCCTTATTTCTAAAAATGGGCACCAACATGCTTCTTTTCTCAGGGATTTTCTCACTCTCATAAATTCCATTGAATAATTGAGTCAAAACCCATTTCATTAGATACAACTGTCTTACCCTTCCCCCTCCTCTTCAAAGCTTCATGAGCTTTATGTGACAAATATCCTGCTGCACACTCAATTATCCAGATAGAAAAATCTAAAAAAGTTAAATCAGGTCCTCTGGATGAGTTTTAAAAAATTGTACTTTTTTTTGTTCCTACCCAGAGGACCTGCCTTAACTTGTTAGATTTATGTGATAAACTTGTTGAATCTTGAATTCAGGGGATTGCTACACATTCCCATGGCAAAATGATGAATATTTTTTGAAACACTTGTACCAAATGATTGGATTACACAAACGTTTCATTTCTGCCATCACTACTGAATGATATGATGAATATCCGGCAGCTGAGAAGTAGAAAATCAGATGAATCAGTATTAGACAGGGTGATTACAGATTGAATGCAGCTGAGTGATTAAAGATTGAATGCGGGTTTTAGTGACTGTGACAAGGAAACTGAGTGAACACAATGGCTTAAAAAAACTAAAAATATTGAAACAATGATCTTTTTTTTTTTCAACCTTGGCTCTCGACGGAGGCAGTCGCTAGTCCTTTCCTCTCCCGTCCTCCCCCCCCCCCCTGCTGCTGCCTGCAGCTCCTCAGCAAAGCACCTCGAACGCAAATTAAGATGGATTGGAGGTTTGGGCATTCGATTCTACGAACAAGATTTCTACAGAAAAGGCACAAGGGGAGCCAGTCCACCCTCACAGAGTGACGAAGAGGATACGCCATGGATTCCTGTGGGTGTGGATGGTGTGCGTCTCGCTCTCTGTGCTGTGCTCTGTGGAGGTGAAGAATCTGGATTATATTGGATTACGATGGCAGCGCTTTGCTTTTTGGCGTTTGTGGAGCACTGGCCTATCGCAAAAGAGGGAGACTTCAGCAGGACTTAATGCCTGGAGCACCCGACGTCTGGTCTGCGCGGTGACCTCGAGAAATCAGCTGTTTGCGAGCTTATCCAGAGGGTGAACAGATCACCCTCGGATTGGGACTCTGGACGCTGTGGTCAACATCTGAGGTCAGAGCTTGGATCAGTGGAAAAAGTCCCGAATTGGATCACTTGGAACAGAGTCGCCCTTACAGACTGAAGGCTGCAGAAATTACAATGTGAGCCTGAAGTGAAAATATTTGTCAATTCTTATCTGACTCCCTTGGAAACAGCCTTGAAAAAGGCTGGATATCTAATTTCTCCTGAGATGTGCTCTACTGTGGACAAAACAGCTGCTCTTGTCTTGTCTGCTACCCCCCCGGAGAACTTTTCTATGAGCGTTATCGGAGGCCGGCTGGTCAGACTGTCGCTATCTGGAATGTCTCATGGACAGAAACCTCCCTGCCTCAGTCTCAACATGCAACATGTAACTGTCTTAAATGTGCTTATTGGTATAGTTTTTACTGTGTCATGCGGTGTCTTGGCAGACAAAATGTGATACATTTTTTTTAATACCAACGCTGTGACCCTCATGGTACTTTCCTTTTTTCACACCTTTGACCTTCATCCCGACACGGATGAGAGAGGCCGCGCTGAAGAACATGTCATGTGTTCTGAATAAGCAGCAGCTTTACACACTCACCCCATCTTCAGGATGACTGTGCATACATAATCACGCTGTATTGGTGAAAACTGGTGCAATGTTAATAAAAGTTCTTTGAATCTTTGAATCTTTGAAAATGACAAAAACATACTAAAAAGCTCTTAATCTAAAAAGATTAAGAACATTTTTAATTGCTGGCAACAGAGAAGCATGTTGAGCACTTCGCTCTCAGACTGCAGGTTTACATGTGGTTCCTAGAGTTTCCAAAAACAGAATGGGAGGCAGAGCTTTCAGTTTTCAGGCTCCTCTCTTGTGGAACAAACGTCCAGTTTCTGTCCATGAGGTTGATGACACATTGTCCAGTTTAAGACTGGGCTTTAGTACAAATATTTCCTTTTTGATAAATCCTATAGTTATGGTTGGCTTGGGTTTTCCGAGTCATCCCTTACTTATGCTGCTATAAGCCTGGACTGCTAGAGAACAAACTGACCACACTTCTTCACTCTGTTGATGTCTTTACTTGCACTACTCCACCTGTTTTGTATTTGTAACTATCAATCAATCAATCAATCAATTTATTCACTCGATTAAAAAAAAATCATCAGTTTACAAACACAGTCTCTGACAAAACATATTTACACGAGTGAAGAGGGAGCAGGAAGAAGAAAATCTTGTATAGACCTGCCCCCACCTGATAACTATGTTATCCTTAGCTTTTGTTTTTGTCTTTCTTCCAGTAGAACGTACACCTGGGCCTGGCATTCTGTGCTTGTTCTCCTTCCTGTCCTCTCAAACCCAACCAGTCGAAGGAGATGGTCGCTCATCCTGAGTCTGGTTCTGCTGGAGGTTTCTTCCTGTTAAAAATGAGTTTTTCCTTTCCACTGTTGCCAGTAGGCTTGCTCAGAAAGGGAGACTGTGACGAAGTGAAGATTCAACACATTCTGCTGGCTTCCTTGGATAACTTTAACTAACTGGCTTTTTTATGTACGGTATATGAATATTTTTGTTCAGTGCCCTGAGACAACTTCTGTTCTGACTTGGCGGCATATAAATAAACTGAATTGAATTGAATTGAATTGAAAGAAAAACACAGAACCTGGGCTGAGGACACAAGGAACGAAGACACGCAAACAAGAAAAATCTAATAAAAAAAAATAAAAATAAAAATAAAACTATTTAAAAAAATCTCCAAATGGATTTTACTAGGGTTTTAAGTCTTGTTGTTTGAACAAAGAAAATGTTGCACATTCTAGTTTGTTTTTGATATTATGATCGTCAAGAGATTAACCAACACATGAGGAATGAACAGGATTTTTCAGTCTTATGAGGCCCATGTAGCAAATAAAGTTATTTCAATCTATACACTACTGTATATGTATCTCCTTGAGCTAAACCAGCCACCAGCCAGAGTTTCTCTTGTATGTGGCCAGTGTTTCTTGTCACCGATTTTATTTTATTTTTAGAAAGCCCTAAGAATGATTGGTCAATACCTCTTTAAAATTGCAAGAAAATCTGGTTCTTCAGAAGCATACTGCAGGGGTGACTCAATATTTTTGTACTTGACTAAAATGGCCTTTTAAATCTGTGTTGTGTGAGATCAATATATTTTTGTTTTTTTATTTAAAACCTTTTTGCAAAGGTAAAATATGTATTCATTGACTGACCATCCACAACAATACAGTATAACGTGAGTATACTGTATATTCCTGTAACACTATTGATCTGTGAATGTCCTACATTCTAGCGGAGGTAAAACTCTATCAAATGTGGACTTCACAGTGATAGTAACTTTACACCATTCATTTCCTGACAGCGCAGCAACCGTCCTGGAGATGTGATAACTGCATCCAAAGATATTTGATGTGAACCATGTACATTCAGTATACTATAGGCTTTACCTTTTTACTGCAGCTTTTCACATGGAGTAGCACAAAAATAAAAATTTTTATTTTTATTTTTAACTGAAAGTCTGATACATCTTATCAAACCACTTTGATTTTTCACAGCGTGGTTCACAACCCAGTAAGAAAAATTATTTCCTCTGAGCTCTTATCTCAAAAAGTAATTTTACACTATTTAATCAGAGATGTGGAATTTTTTTTTTTCACTGCTGGATTTCAATCATGGTTCTCAGGTGAAGACAAACTAATTAATCTATAATCCATATTGAAATTAGGTGTCTTTTACAATGATTATTTTTCTTTCATCCAATATCCACCTTCCCAAGTGAAGTTTTGTGAAAAGAAGACAACAAATGCAAGTAGTGAAACTGAAGCTCCTCGTTCTTTTCGTGGATGGTTGCCTGATGTTTCATGTTGTTGAACATTGCTCTACTTTCATGTATTTATAGCTCTGCTTCTTCATCAGCAGGGCTGTGATAATCAATGTCGCCTCACAGCAAGAACACCATGTTTTGATTCAGCCGGTGAACTTTCGCCAAAACCAAATACATACTAATTAAAAATAGTCAGATACTCAAAAATAAATTAGTTAGATTTGCAAAGAAACATGATGAAGTTGTTGAAACAAACTCAGTAGCTGTTAGACTAAACAAGGATTGTCCATCCATCCATCCATTATCTATATCTGCTTCTTTCTTTCCAGATCTATGGGTCACTGGTGCCCATGTAAACACATGCTCCACGTCATCCCAGCTGAGTTCTGCGCCATGCCTCTTTAGGTTCCACTCAGCCTGCTTCATGTCTGAATGCTCACATCTGAGCAGGACGTGGTCAGCTTCAGCTGTGATTTATGAACGGCTAGAGGGAGGAGAAAGACAGACTGGTCTGTGTGGCCAAGCCTAAAGATTGTAAGCATGATGAATATTCTACCAGCTAAAGGAGATGTGCTAGAAGAACTTAAGAGCAAAAGTTTTCCATAACACGATGACAAGTCCTGAGCACAATTATCTTTTTAAACTGTTGTTTTTCATCCTGAAGAAAAAAAAAACTGTTGTGCTAAAACCAGTACGTGGCAACATTTTCAGCGTGAAAAATATATAAAAAGAATATTTTGAGAACATCTAGACAATCACCTTGAAACTATTCTTGCTAATTTTAATTAGATTATATTTGCTGTTTTATTTCAAAAGTAACCATTGACAACAAATGCAGCAGAGGCATTAATGTTAGTGTGAACAGAGACAACACTTATACATACACATACACATATACACATACATATACACATACATATATATATATACATATATATATA
>JBBPBX010036186.1:0-20418 GCA_038048925.1 Garcialebias charrua | reverse complement strand
TATATACATATATACATATATATATATATACATATATATATATATATATATATATATATATATATATATATATATATATATATATATATATATATATATATATATATATACAGGGAACCCTCGAGTTACGTCAGGGATCCGGACCTACGGGTGTGACTTAGGTCGATTCTGTCGTATCTCGCGGACCAAAAACACGTGCCTGTCGTAGGTCCGCATTTCTGACGTAGGTCGAGGCTATACCGTTAACGGAGCGCCGCACACACATTTAACGGCATGAGAATGAACAAGCGGACATCCTGTGCCATAAACATGCACAGAACTTTATTTACAAACACTTAGATAACACATTATACCACACATTCATCCATAAACACACAAAACCAGTACAGCATGTACTGTACAGGTAAAGTACTGTACAGTAATGTTTTTTTCAGCACAGACAAAGCATACAAAATACAAATCTCTTCCTGAACAGTTCTCAGCCATAATCTGCAAATGAGTTCAACCATGAAACATGAACACTTCTCTTTGAGCAGCAGCTGTTAACATCAAAATGCAGCAAATGATAACATGCTTGTTAGGCTGATTGGTGACTCTAAATTGACCCTAGGTGTGAGTGTGAGAGTGGATGGTTGTTTGGTGTGAGTGAGACAGGTCCCTCTTGTAAATGAGTCCCCGTGACTCAACGAGGCTAGCCTGTATAAATAAAGGTTGAATGAATGAATGAATGAATGAACTCCCATGCACCAATCATGCACCAAATCAGCCAAATCATCAGAAACATGTTGCAACCATCATGTTTTTGAAACCAATGCAGTCCATGTGGTGTTTGTGTGCAGTCCATGTGCATGAAAAAGTCCATGAACTCTAAAAAAGCTAGAAGCAGCAGAAAAAGGAAACAAGGAAACAAAATGTCCTTACTTTGACTGAAGTGTAGGTAGACACTGATGTTTTTCTCAAGTTCAAACCTGGATCAGATGGAACTGCTTAGCCAGCATAGGCGTAATTTACACGGGGGTTGTGGGGGTTTTGACCCCCACAATAATTTGATCCGGTCATTTCAACCCCCCCAATAAAATGACATCATTTCGTCATTATACATATCTTACATCAATAATTGATTTTCTTTATTCATTCAAATTTTTTAGTAAAATTGCTGCATGTTTTTAACAAACTCCCTGAGGACTGACCCCCTCCCCTGCAAATAATTTGGTATCACCCATCTCACCGGCTACAGGAAGTCACGTGAGTCACGGAGCTGCTCATGAAGTTGCCCAGAAGTTTCTACATGCATGTGTCCGAAAAAGGCCTCCTTTGGTCTGACTGACTCTGTCGCTGCCTGCCCCTTGCTATGGATGTAGCTGCTATTAGCTGTGAGGTTCGCTGTTTTTGTTTGCAAGATACCACTCATAAACCACACCGCGGATTTTTAAATCCAGCTGATTTCACATTTGGTTCAGCTCAGGAGCCCGTCTGCTGTAGTGAGGTAAGAAATATATTTTTTAAGCGTTTATTTAACTAAATTTAAAGAAACAAAGCTCCGGTTTGACCCGCCTGGCGCCTGCATAAAAATCAGCGAACTTTTTTTTTTTAATCCAGCTGATTTGAACATTTCGTCAAACTCAGGAGTATGTCTACTATCACCCATAAGTCAGCGAAGAAATACTGTATATTTTTAAGCGTTTATTTAGCTAAATTTAAAGAAAGAAAGCGTCCGGTTTGACCCGCCTGGCGCCTGCATAAAAATCAGCGAACTTTTTTTTTTTTAAATCCAGCCGATTTGAACATTTCGTTAAACTCAAGAACACGTCTTCTATAAAGTCAGCTTAGTAATATATTTTTTCTCGCAAAGAAATAATTGTTTTTACCGTGTTTCTTTGTGAAGTTCTTCGTACTAGCTGGGTCCTGTCGCCGCCATCTTGATCAGGACAAAGCTGACGCGTCGCGTGGAGATGACGCGTATACAGCAAGAGAAATTGAATATGATGTCCCATTAAGTAAAGCAGAAATAAAAATAATTGTTAAAGATAAAATAAATGATATGTGGCAGGAGAGGTGGGATTTAGAGGAAAGAGGAAGACATTTACATAACATACAGAAGGAGGTACTCCTAAGTGACGATAGTAGTTTAATGACTAGGAGAGAGGAAGTATGGATTAACAGGTTGAGGATTGGGCACACTACATTAAATAGTGGTCTAAAGATAATAGGAAAACATCCATCAGGTGACTGCTCTAATTGTGGGGTACTGGAAGGAGTGGAACATGTGTTGATTTATTGTAAGAAATATAATAAAGAGAGGAAGGCACTGGAAAGGGTAATGGGGAGTTCGGTGACAATGGTTACTTTATTGAAGAAAAATCAGTCACAGGTTATAACTAAAGCACTTGTTAAATATTTGAAAGTTACAAAATTAGCTGAAAGGATTTAATTTTATTTTTATTAATTAATTTATTTATTTATTTTTTGTTGAAAGTAGACTCTTGAATTACATCTCCGTCCGGTTGATGGCGGTAATACACTGAGTTTGTAAACTGCCAGTAAACACCATCGAAGAAGAAGAAGAAGAAGAGATGACGCGTATTAAACACTGAAGCGTATAGTGTACAATTTTTTCGTGTTTATTGTTAATCACAACCCCCCCAATGTTAGACCTAAAGTTACGCCCCTGTTAGCCAGTGCTCAACCATGAATCAACCATGAACACTCAAGGCACTGTAGCCCTCCCCCACCTTGCCGCTTGCCGTAATGACGCACTTTTTTTGCCGTATCTCGATTACATACTTATAATGTATTTCTGACGTAAGTCCGTTTTTTCGGTCGTATGTCGACGGCATTCTTTCAAAGAGGCCTGTCGTAAGTCCGCGTTGCCGTAGGTCGCAGGTGTCGTAACTCGAGGGTTTCCTGTATATATATATATATATATATATATATATATATATATATATATTATATATACATATATATATATATATATATATATATATATATATATATATATATATACATATATATACATATATATACATATATATATACAGATATATATACATATATATATATATATACATATATATACATATATATATACATAAATATATATATATATATATATATATATATATATATATATATATATATATATATATATATGTATAAAACTAAATTCAATATGAATGTTATGAAAGTTTTACAAAGTAGTATATCTAGATTTTTCATTTACTTCCATTCAAACAAAAAAGTTTAATGTTAACTGGACTGATGAGGTAACAGCTGATCCAAATATTGTCCAGCCGAAGTGGATTGCTGCCATCTTTAAAATAATAAACAACTTTATTATTAATAATTTAATACCAGTTTGTGCTATTTGATCATTTAAATATATTAATTTTAAACCCCTGGCACAAACAAACTTATTGTTATACACTTGCATATAAGTATATTCTGGCTGTACCAGAAGTACTCCAGCTGTGGAGATTCTGTGTTTTCCTGCCACTAACACCAGTTCTTGCAGCTCCTGGGTGGCAGGGCAGAGCTTACCTCTCACACCTGTTCCTGATTGATCCTGATAAGGTCTGCTGTAGTTAAGGACATGTGGCTCAGTAGATCTCCACTGGAACCAGGGGCAGTCCTAGCCTGTTTAGGGCCCTGGGTGAACAACACCCCAACCACCACCCGCATCGGCCAACTCCCACCCACACACCAACCTCAAGGACGCAGACATGCTTCAGCATGACATTTCATTTAGCTTACCATGTACCATCACAGGCATACTCAAAGTGTCTGAATATTTTTTTAGAAAAACTTTCAATTGCATGAAGTAGAATAATACTATAAACAGAGAGTAACACTTACAGTATACAGTAAATGTTTAATTGTGCATAATATAAAAAAACACTATAGAAGATCGAATCTGCTTCTTTAGGTTAAAAAATATGTACTTGTTTTGCTTAAAACAGCTACCGGCAGTGGTGGGCAACGCTAATTAAAAAATTAGTTCCACAATTTCTAAAACGCTTATTAATTTTTTTAGGTCCACAATTTCAAAAGCACAAATGTCTTATTAAAATTAGGGGAAGATAATCTAATCCGCTATTTATATATTTATATATATATATATATATATATATATATATATATATATATTATATATATATATATATATATATATATATATATATATATATATATATATATATATATATATATATATATATATATTTATATATAGCCGGCAGCGTTATGCAAAATTTGCACTACACTGCCAACTGAAAAGTAACAAAAATGATCCTAAAAGGATGAAATTACAAAAATCAAAGGATTTATTTAATACTTTACGTACATATATTCTATTCGGCCACGAAATTAACAAAAAATAGAATGAACTTTTAATCCCTAAAACCACTTTTAAATCTCAAATACACGGGTGTGTCGCCACCGCATTTATACATAAAAGTAACCCAAATACATAAAACTAATGAGTCACCGTCGAATGGTCGACACAAAACACACAATAAAATCCTCCGGCCACGTTAATTTGGCTTGAAACAGCGGGGTTCTCTGCGGATTTATCCATTAGTAACCCAGCACAACCAACCAGCTGGACACAGAGTTGTTAGCGTCTATAGGTAGTCAACAGATTTAATGAAAAGTAACTAAAATACATAAAAATAACGACTCACCGTCAAATGGTCGACACAAAACACACAATAAAATCCTCCGGCCGCGTTAATTTGGCTTGAAACAGCGGGGTTCTCTGCGGATTTATGAAGACACCGAGCGCAGCCAGCTAGCCACAGAATTAGCCCCTGAGTTCACCTCTGACCCGGAAGATGTCAAGATGGAATAGTCCATTTTTAGTAGGGGGATAAAGAAATCGACCGTTTTTTTTATTGCGTATTTAATGATCGTTTTCATCGTAACTATAATTATTTTTATGTTAAATGTACATTAACAAGCAGGATCAATGTTAGGGATGTAGGTGACTGGCCGGGGCGCGGCGGGGCCGGGGCCCCATGCTGATGGGATCCCCAGGCAACGGCATCATTTACCTACATGGTAGATCCGAGTCTGTTCTCCGCTCTGCCCCCCCTCCCCCCTCCAACCCTTCCTCCTCTCTGCTCTTTATGGTGGGGAAAAAGGTAAAACAAGCAGCATAAGAGCTTGTAAATAAGTTTATTGGTTTTTACTGATAGATAATTAGTTATTAGCGGTACTGCATTTTAAATAAAAATAGCACAAATCCGCTTATGAATTATAAAAGTTAGTCAATCCACAAAAACGCTGACAAAAAGTTTAGGTCCACTGTAAGCGGATTAGCGCTTTAGCGCTCCCTAGCGGTCTGGCGCCCACCTTTGGCTACCGGTGATTCTTATCAGCTGGTTTTCATTCAGCCTTTATTTATACAGGTTGGTCTCGAGGATTCATTTACAAGAGAGACCTGTTTTTTGCAAAGAATGATGACAACAGTGGACAAGCATTAAAGAAGGCGACATATATTGAAAAAAATGGAAGAAAATTATATTTAAAAAATAGAAAAAGAAAAACAGCTACATTATAAAGTGGTGTAAAATACTAAAAACAGAAACATGTCTGCATTGGTTTTTGCCATGAACTTTGCAGATGTTTGACACTCAGAGAGGTCAAGGTTGAAAGCTTCTGATCTTTTTGTAAGATATTCCAGGAAACATGAGATGAGTAGTAGAAGATCCTTTTGCCTAGTTCAGTCCGTACTAAGGAGACACTGCATGTAATAATGCCCTGAGAGCGCACGCTGTCACTCAGTATAGATTATTTGCCCATAAGAATGGGCAATAATTTATTAGTATATCATCGAACCAGTCTAAAACAAGTTCCATTTTATTTTGTGCTAACAATATGAGCACCTTTAATGGTCACAACCATTTTCCTGGAGTCTGATGGTAACTCCACACACACACACACACACACACACACACACACACACACACACACACACACACACACACACACACACACACACACACACACCAATTGTTGCCAGAATGAAGCAAGTTTTTCCATTTTTAAAAACTATGAATCTTGAAGTGTTTTAGCCGTGGGCATTGGAGAAATAATCTAAAGCTTTCTCAGTCACAGACACATGTAACCATAACCTTTCTCAGTCAAACCAGCTGCACCCGCTTCAGATGTTATCAACCATAAAATGGCCCTTATCAATTATTATCATCCCCATACGTAGCGGTCAGAATGCCCCTACTGTACCTACTAGTAGGTTTAAAGGTACTTTGACAGCAGACTCTGTATTTGGCTACGTGTCAAAGTTTCGAGTAAAGCCTCTGGCGTTAGGTTTAGGGTCTTGGTTAGGTTTAGGCACAAGGGTAAAGGGGTTAATTTTAGGGTTGGTCCTCTGGGTCAGGTTTAAGGTTAGGTTGAGGAAAACGGTTACATAAGCTGAAAAAAAACAAAAACGCTACACTTCCGGGTTTACAGAAACACGCTGCCTACTCACACCGATAACAACGCTGATAACGTTCTGTTAAACATGCTAGTAGGTAGATTGTGACCTATTCGCTGCTACAAATGGGGATGATAACAGTTGATAACGCCCATTGTATAGACTGACAACATCCAAACCTGCTGGTCAAATGAAGGCAGCATTTCACCTACTTCAGTTCACAAGAGTTTTCTACACCAAAATATGTTGCTTTAAATGTCTAGATTATTTTTGGTAACACAGTGACATACCGTACATCAAATTGAGGGTATTAAAGCTCCAATGATGAACGATACAGATGAGGGATACACAAGACTGTGCTCATGTACATTCAATGGAAACATAAAAGGAACAATGGAATGTCTTTCATAGCAATAGACATTTTACAATGGGTCTTGGGAAAAGATGACACAACAGGGGAGAGAAGACACAAGTGTTTTGATTAGCTATACTAATTATCTTCAGACCGTTAGCAAAGAAGAGAGAGCATTAAGTTAAATGGCCTGATCCAAATTTTCTTTGTTTCAGCAACATAAATAGCCAGACGACAAATCAGATCTACATCTCATTCTCATCGTCTCTCTTTCTGAATCCCTCCTCATTTCTCTCCCTTTGAGAGCAAAATGAGTCAAGATCTTATTCATCACAATGAAATCAGACCACATTCAATGGTTTTATTAAATTAGCTCTTTGTTAGACAAGATTCCATCAAATCATAAAAACGGTGCAACACACACATTTAAATGCAAACCAATTAAACGACTCCTGCTTCGCTGCCACACTTAGATGATAATTATGGTATATATTGTCACAGAGGATGCCTTCTGATAGAACACAAGCTGGTCGTTTGCAGATTGGCCAGTTTAACAGGCTGAGGATAAATCTAACATTTACAGTGCACCAACGCTGGGCAAATATTTATCCTGCAGGACAAATGATGTGTGTGACAAAGCAGCCATATTGGGAGAAGTAAATAAGGCAGATTAACCGTTCTGGTGATGTGTTCCCAGACATGTTCGAGGAGGACAGATGGAGGCAGTGAGACATGCAACCCTCATTGTTATTAAAGCCTGGGCTAAACTGCATCCCATTTAATCAGATGAAAATAAACTCAGCATGAGAAGCGCTCCTTTGTGTGGGCTGCAAGGATCTGGCCATGAGGGATGATTACTTTCCTACAAGGACTGGCCTTTGAAATACACAAGATGCTTCATAGGATTGGACTTTTCTCTCTCTCTTTATGTAACATCATCATTCAGGCCACCGTTTGCCCTATTACCTTCACGGTCTTGTCATTCTGTCTGTTAGCTTCTATATTTTTTTCTCTCTGTCAGACAAGTCATTGTCCGTACTGAGTGGCAGCTCATTGGTAAGGTCTAGCCAGAGAGGAATAAAAGGTCAGAAAGAAGACTCCATATTTCTTTGCGGTAGCAACTGAATCCACCCACATATAATACTCGGCGTTATATTATCAGTCTTCATGAAAAAGCAAAAAAATAAATGTAAAAAAACACCATGCCATCTTTCATCTAACCTGAGAAATGTCATCCCTTTCTCTTGGACCTTGCCTGTGGCTGAAGCAGCTTGTTTGTTGTTCCTGTGAAATCCTGGCTGTCACTGGTAAAAACCAACATGTTTCCTGAGGGTTCATCAAAGCCCAAGGAGCCGAGAATAATCCAGTGACATTCTTTTTCTTGGCACAGGTTGATTAGACTGTAAAATCAGAGAATAAAACACCACAACAATTCTAAGTGAACCACGTATTTCTCATAAGAAGTAATCCACGTGCAGCCCTTTCAAGCCGCACCAGCGCTTACCTCCTGGAAAAGATCACACGGAAACAGTGAGACACAGATCAGTGGAAGAGTCTCGGGGGAGAAGTTACTCTCAGTAATAGGAACACGTGTGATTATAAAGTTTATTATGTAGAGGTACAAGTTTTGCCTTACAGGGCCAGCACATTTATTAAAAACTAGTTAGAGGCACAGTTTTAACACCAGCGTTTTCCCAAAACATATCATTAAAACAAGCAGCAGTTTATTTCTTGGGTGGGATTTGGGAAAAATATGTCTGTTTGTTCTAGATTTCAAGTTTTCAGTCTGAGTTGTTTGTCACCTTTCTATGTCAGCCTAGCTAATGGAACCATATTCTCATGGGAGCTTGTTTGCAGTTATCTGGGAAGACATACCGATGCTATTTGGATTATTTTTAGATAACGGTGTAACTGCGGTTCAACATTTGCTCGAACTGGCTGGAAGTCACAAGATTGAAGCTGTCACCTTATAGGAGGAAGACTCATTGAGTTGTTTGAATGGGATTGTTTAATTGACAATGCTGGAGAAATGTGGGTAATGCAGTGAGAAGTACGGCAACAATTTCCTCAGGCTATTCACCAGATTTTAACTTAAAAAGTGGAAAAATCCTTCTTCAAAATATGGATATAGCTGCATGTAGTTAATGGAAAAACACTTTAACAGAGAAGCTTCAAGGCTTTACTGAGGAAGCATTAAACAGTATATTTCAGAGGCCTTAAGTACAACGGATGTGTCCTTCCCAAACATGGTGTGCATCCTTTTACACACAAAACTTCAGATGTATGATGAACTGATTATGTAATTCATTCAACCTTTATCTAAACAGGTTAGTCTCATTGAGCCATGAGAACTCAATTACAAGAGAGATCTGTTTTAAATAAAGAACACAGATGAGGTACAGATGGCAAGAGACAATCATATGAAAACATATAAAATTAAAAAGTAAATAGATGAAATGAAATAAAAACGGAAAAAAACAGCTACATAATAAAGTGATATAAAATACTAAAAACAACGGGGCGGCTGTGGCACAGTGCGTAAGGCGATCATTCATCAAGATTAACGCCCGGAAGGCCTCTGGGCCTGACAACATACCTGGTCGTGTGCTGAAGGACTGTGCAGGGGAACTCGCAGCGGTCTTCACGGACATCTTTAACATCTCACTGAGCCAGGCCATCGTCCCCACCTGTTTCAAAGCCACCACCATCATCCCTGTCCCAAAGAAGGCAACGCCCGCATGCCTCAATGACTATCGCCCAGTAGCACTCACCCCCATCCTGATGAAGTGCTTTGAACGGCTAGTCATGAAAAGCATCACATCTGTCCTCCCTGCCTCCCTGGATCCCTTCCAATTTGCATACCGACCTAATCGCTCAACCGACGATGCCATCTCCTCTGCCCTCCACACAGCTCTCACACATCTGGACACGAAGGACTCCTATGTTAGAATGCTGTTCATCGACTTCAGCTCGGCATTCAACACCATCATCCCCCAACAGCTCATCCTTAAACTGGACAGTCTGGGGCTGAACACCTCAATGTGTAACTGGCTGCTAGACTTCCTGACCGGGAGACCACAGACAGTGCGGGTCGGGAGTAACACATCTAGCACCATCACATTGAACACAGGGGCCCCACAAGGATGTGTGCTGAGCCCCCTTCTATTCACCCTGCTAACACACGACTGCACACCATCGTACAGCTCCAACCACTTCATCAAGTTTGCGGACGACACAACAGTGGTGGGTCTCATCAGCAACAACGATGAGACGGACTACAGGAACGAGGTGAGCCGCCTGGCCTTGTGGTGCGGACACAACAATCTCACTCTCAACGTGGAGAAGACAAAGGAGATTGTTGTGGACTTCAGGAAGAGGGATGCCCAACATGCCCCTCTGACCATCAACAGCACCGCAGTGGAGAGAGTAGACAGCACCAAGTTCCTGGGAGTGCACGTCTCAAAGGACCTGTCCTGGAGCAGGAACACTGCAGCACTGGCAAAGAAGGCTCACCAGCGTCTCTACTTTCTCCGCAAGCTGAAAAGGGCTGGAGCTTCAACCCCCATCATGAGCACCTTCTACAGAGGTGCCATAGAAAGTGTCCTGACCAGCTGCATCACTGTGTGGTTTGGTGCATGTACTGCATCCTGCCGCAAGAGCCTCCAGCGCATTGTGAGAGCAGCTGAGAAGATCGTGGGCACCTCCTTGCCCTCACTGCAGGACTTACACAGCAAACGCCTCACTCGGAAAGCCCACTGCATGGCAGGTGATCCCACACACCCACTACACAGCTGCTTCAGACTGCTGCCATCAGGGAGGAGACTGAGGAGTCTCCAGGCTCGAACCAGCAGACTGAGAGACAGCTCTGTTCATCAGGCAGTCAGGATGCTAAACACTCTGCCTGCTCTGCCCCCCCTCCCATTTGAACTGCCTTAACACTAAAACTTTCTCACACATTACCACACAACACAAAGATTTTAACACTGGACTCTGTGTCATCAAACGGGTTATTCACTAAACTCTCGGTCATGTGCTCATACAGTTTGCACTACTTCTCATACTTGCACTAATGTTTGTATTACATCACTGCCTATAGTCATAATACTGTTTACATTCTCTGTTTACATTTATTAATACTGTTTACTTTTATTACTACTGCTTACATTTAATTACTACTGTTTACATTTACACTACTCTAATATCTACACCACTGCTGATACATATACAGTGTGCTCTGAACGGTCTTATTTAGGGATGCCCAATGTGCCTTACTGCATATGCCACTTTTTGCCTCTATAACAACATCAACTACTACCTCATACATATACTGTGTACATTAACTCATACGCTGCTTTGCCACTTTGCAAATGTCAATGCTAGAAACCTTTAGTTTATTTTAGTTATACTTTTTATACTCTTTTTTTATACTAGTATGCAAAAACTCAGGACAGTATTATGTTCATTAAATGTTTAATGTTTTAGTTTTAGTTTTAGAGTTGGTGTAAATTTTCATACTCTTATACCACTATGCAAAAACTCAGGACAGTGTTAGTTTTACTATTTTATGCTTATGTCTATTATTATATGTTTCAGTGTTTCAATGTTTAGATGTTTACTGTTGCACCGAGGGACTGAGAGAAACGCAATTTCGGTCCTGTGTATGTCCTGTACAGTACATATTGCAGATCTGACAATAAAGTTGACTTTGACTTTGACTTTTTTGACTTTGATATGCTTGGAAACGGTTAATGATCACACGTATTGGAAACATATTGAACAAATAATTCCAGTTGTATGCAATTACACAAACCAGCCACTAGAAAGCGCTAAGCCATTGTATCTCTTGCGTGAGTCCATAGAAGAAGTATAGAATTGCACAAGGGAATTTCAAAGCATACATAAAGTGGTGCAGAAAATACTTTTACCAACAGTGATTTTAGCTTTATTAGAGGATATATATAAGATGGCACAGTGTGAAGAAAGCAGGAATTTTGAGAATGAGAAAGACCAAGAGCGCTTTCAGGTCTATGTAGATGACCGGCTCGTCAACCACCTTAGGTTTCAGAGGGCACTCCTGTTAAAACTGTGCTCAAAGCTGCAGCCAATCATGGAGTGCAACACATCGAAGAGCAAGGTTTGCAGCAAGAGCTAGATGTTCTGGTGTTACTGGAGCCATCCACCACCCACACACACACACACACACACACACACACACACACACAAACACACACGCACACGCACACACACACGCACACGCACACACACACATGCACACACAATGCTCCACTAACAATATGAAAATGTTTATGTGAACACTACCTAACCCCTGAATTCCTCAGAACGTCCTCAGAAGTGTGCCACATGACTTGTCTCAAACTTTTCAAGTTGATATTCCAATTTGGGGGTCTGAACTACAGTATTTTTTGGACTATAGGTCGCACCTTTATATAAGTCGCTTTGTCCAATTATTGTCAATAAATTGGAAAAATCCATAAACAGGTTGCACCTTTATATAAGTCGCATCTATTACGGTATGCGTCAGCGCGTCATTTGCCCTGCTGAAAATGACGACCACAGAAGCATGCACGGAAGGACTTTTCACAAGATTAACACGGTAAAAACAATTATTTGTCTGCTGAAAATTATAGCAAACATGTGTCTTAGCTTAACCGTTCCTTAATAAATTCACGTAATGGTCAAATCTGCTGGATTTAAATTTTTTCGCTTTGAAAAAGTACAAGGAAAAACAACTAAGCTAACCGCGACACATTTACGTCTATAAAACATCAAATTTTATCTCAAATAACTCCAACAGCTAACAGTTTGTAAATGTACATCTAGTGATTACTTTCTGTAAGTTTGAAAAAAAATCTGCTGTGTGGTTTATGAGCTATTTGCTCAAACGTACAAGGAAAAATCAACGAAGCAAACCGCGACACATTTACAGGTAGTCCCCGACTTATGAGCGCTCTTACTAACGAGGTCCCGGACTTACGAATATGCATCTCATTAAAAAATATATAATAATATATATATTTTTTTAATAAATGAATACATGTACAGTACTGTACAGTCACCAAGCACTTAGCCTATCCTAACACAGTTTTTAAAGATGAAGTAGTGAGTTGAGTTGTCTCCCTTTCACATAAAGGGAGCTAGCTCCCTTTATGTGAATGGAGCCTGCTGATCTTCATTTGAGTTGCTTCCTTCAGGGCGAAGGTATGGCCTTCCTTTATTCTCAAGAAACAGAACAAAATTTCCTTTCATACCACAAGCAATTAAATCATTAAATAATACTAAGGTATCATGAATTACTGAGCTGAAACATCTTTGCTGTAATGATGGATGATGATGTCATGTATGTATGTATAAGTATGTCCTTTATGTCAATGCCTGCTGACAAATGTTGCAAACTAATTTCCCTACGGGGACAAATACATCTATATCTATCTATCTGCTGGGGAGGAGGGAGACAATTCAACTGACTCCTTAACTGTGTTAGGATAGGCTAAGTGCTTGGTGACTGTACAGTACTGTACTGTACATTTATCTATTTATAAATAAAAAATAAATATATATACTGTACAGTACAGTATATTTTTAATAAATAGATAAATGTACAGTACTGTACAGTCACCAAGCACTTAGCCTATCCTAACACAGTTTTTAAAGATGAAGGAGTGAGTGGAATTGTCTCCCTCCTCCATGCAGGCTCCATTCCCATAAAGGGAGCTAGCTCCCTTTATGTGAAAGGGAGACAATTAAACTCACTCCTTCATCTTTAAAAACTGTTAGGATAGGCTAAGTGCTTGGTGACTGTACAGTACTGTACATGTATTCATTTCTAAAAAAAAAATAAAAATTATTTTTATTATTTTTTTACTATGTGATCCTACTTACGAATTTTTGACATACGAGCGCCCCCTAGGGACGGAACTCGCTCGTAAGTTGGGGACTACCTGTACGTCTATAAAACATCGAATTTTATCTCAAACATCTCATAAAGCTAATCAGTTGTAAATATCCATCTAGTGATTACGTTCTGTAAGTTTGGGTGGTACTGCACCCCTAGCGGCTGAAAGTGGTACTGCACGATTTTTGCAAAAATGGAAAAACGGTCATATCTGAGCCAAAAATTGGTCTAAAAATATGGGGGGAAATCCATAAACAAGTCTCACCTCTCTATAAGTCGCAGGGCATGCAAATTAGGCAAAAAGATGCGACTTATAGTCCGGAAAATATGGTATACTGCCTGGCCAAAACAAAAGTTGCCACCAAAAACAAAAGGTCACAGACTAATATTTTGTTGGGCCGTCTTTAGCTTTGATTACAGCATACATTCGCTGTGACATTGTTTCGATACGCTTCTGCAATGTCACAAGATCTATTTCCATCCAGTGCTGCATTAATTTTCCCCAAGATTTTGCATTGATGACTAGGCACTAAGCATGATGGCCCATCATTGATGGGTGCATCACTTCACCTGCCTCTCTTCTTACACTGATGCGCCCATCACTCTGAAACAGGGTAAGTCTGGACTCATCAGACCACATGACTTTTTTCCATTGCTCCAGAGTCCAATCTTTATGCTCCCTAGCAAATTGAAGCCTTTTTTCCAGTTAGCTTCACTGATTAGGGGTTTTCTTAAGGCTAAACAGCTGCTCAGTCCCAATTCCTTCAGTTCCCTTCACATTGTGCATGTGGAAATGCTCTTACTTTCACTATTAATCATAGCCCTGAGTACTGCTGTTGTTTTTCTTCTATTTAATAATAATAATAATTTGTCACATTTGCCATCTGTGTATGTTCCCATACTTGACAGCCGAAATTGGTCTTCTGCATTTAACCCAACCACCACCAGTTGATTTCACCAAATGTTTAAGTGATCACTGATCACGATCATTCAGGATTTTTTTCCGCCACATTTCTTCCTCGAAGATGATGGGTCCCCATCCTTCCAGTATTTTTTTTAGGTCTTTATTCATTTCATAACAAAATTAAAATACATAACATAACAAATAACATATATTTAACTACAAAACGTAGTATATATAAAATGAAAGGCAGCAGATGAAGAAAAAAATCTTATAATATCTGCTCCTTTGTTATCCAATAAACCAATAAACCATTTAAATAAACATATTCAAAAAATTGTCAAAACAAGTAAATAACTCAAGCGATATTTCAAATATCTAACACTTTTCATGAAATACATTCATATATTTTTTTTAGCATATGGACTTTTACCAGTTTCTTAAATATTGAGATTGATTTAGCTTCCTTAAAGGTGGGGTATGTAAGATTGTAATGTAGTCTGTAACTTTTCAAACAATATATTTTTAACATATTTCTTCACTCTGTCACTATCTACTGACAAACTGATGTTAGACCAAGTAATCTCTGAAAAAAACTATAGTCCCCTTGCTTCTCTATCAGCATTTATAAAAACACTGAAAACACAGAGTGACCAGGACACTGACCAGCCAATCAAAACAGAGTTGTTTGTCACGCCCCAACCCACGCCCCCACCTGTCACTCACAGCCTCAGCGTTGCGGCTCGTTCTCATTCAAAGGATTGCAAAGCGATGCAGGACTGTTTTGTATGTGACACAAATTTATTAAATATCCCTTCTTCATCACAGAGCTGGACTTTTATTTTGTTTTTTTGCAAAAAGTCAAGTGATCGCTTCATCCTCCACTCACAGGAATGAGGAACGCTGACAGACATGAGGAAGTCACGAGCGAATTAATCATGTCCAAACGTTGCTTCGTGAACCTCTGCTGATTTCTGCTGGATTTTCTGTTGTTGGACAACTGCTCCATGGTTTTATAATATTTTTAAATGGTTTTTATAACATATAAACATATAAACTGGACGTTGGACACAGAGCTCCTTGTTCTTCTCTGTCCACCTTACTAGTATTCTGGAGAGGACGCTGGCGTGATGTCGCCGCTTCTCCACGCTAAATAGTTATTTTACTGTTGCTATTTTTTGGAAATTTTTTAGGAAATTTTTTTAGGACATTTATCTGGACTTATTTTGCTCAGTGGTTTTTTAATAAGGACTTTACGGACAGCTTAGTTAGTACTTCCTAACCGGAATGTTGGGCTGTCTGCCTCCTGTCACTGCAGTTTTTGTGTTTTGCTTACCTGCTGCTTCTGTCAACCTCCTGTGTCATCTGGACTGTTCTGGACTTTCTCCTGTGCTCCTCTTCAAGTTATGCTCAACCGAGTTACATCTCACTGCTTCTTGGTTGTTTCTCTCGGAGCCGTGGGTCTGCTGTTAGCGGCTAGCACTGTGCTAGCTTCCCCCGGTTTAGCTGGTGTGATGTTGACCTACTCCGCTTCGCAGCTGCTTGGACTTAACAACTGCTCCATTCCACCTTCTGTTTCCATCATCAAACAACTGGGACTTCTGCGCAGACCTCGTTACATCCATAGAGGCTCGCGAAGGAAATCCATTTACTCTCGCTCTGAATTGATTCCGTGCGGGAGACGTGTCGCACCTCTACTACGTCATCAGGACGCTGCGTCTGTAGTCCCTTGTAGTCCACAGCGCCCAAAGTGGCAAGGAAAACGTGGAGTGGACTTCAGTCTGCTTAAACCGGTTCAAAAAGCTCCTACACCAACTAGCATTAAAATAGAACTTTTCAATGTACAATCACTATCGAACAAATCATGTTTAATTCATGATCACATTCTGGAGAAAAACTTGGACTTCATGTGCCTCACAGAAACCTGGCATCAACCAGACGTGTTCAGTTCTCTGAATGAAGCTTGTCCCTCTGGATATAGTTATCTGCAGAGAGCCCGCTGCACTGGCCGCGGTGGTGGTCTGGCTGTAATCTACCGCAGTAATTTAAAATTGTCACATCTGTCTTCTCATAATTTTTCCTCTTTCGAATGTTTGGCCTTCAACTTCAAAGCCCCACTCCTGATGAACGTTATATTGATTTATAGACCTCCCAAACCGCATGTTTCATTTAACTCAGAAATGCATGACCTCCTCACCTTTTTCTGCACCTCCCCTGTAAAAACTATTTTTCTTGGCGATCTAAATATCCACATGGACAATTCCTCTTCCCCTCTGGCTACAGATTTTAAGTCTCTTTTGGAATCTCTCAACCTCACCCAACATGTGGACGCCCCTACGCACAACAGGGGGCATACTCTGGATTTGGTGATTACAGACACTGTACTCAATAACTTGTCTGTATATGACCTGGGTGTCTCAGACCACAGGGTCATCTCCCTGGAAGTGCCTTCAACTTCGCCTTCTTCTAACCCAAAACGACCTATCCAGTTCCGTGACTATAAAAACATCTCCCCTGATGTTTTGTCTGCTGATCTTCACGCCCTGACTGCCGTCAATCACTCATCTGCAGATGACTCTGTGAATTATTACAACCAATCTCTCCAGGAGCTTCTGGACCTACATGCTCCCTTGAAGACAAGACTGGTGTCTTTCTCCCGTTCAGCCCCCTGGTACACTGGTGAGCTGCGCAGGATGAAGGCAACTGGCCGTGCTATTGAGAGACGTGTAAAATCATCTGGTCTCTCGGTACATAAGCAAGCGTACAAAGAACATCAGAAAGCGTACGCCTATTCTCTTAAAGAAGCACGCTCCAAATATTATTCCAACATCATCAACACCTGCCCTGGAAACTCTAAACAGCTCTTCTCCACAATAACTCATCTGCTTAATCCCATTAAACAAACTCATGAGGTCTCTGTTCAAAAATGCGACCTGTTCCTCTCATCTTTTAAAAACAAAGTTGACACTATCAGATCCCAGCTCCACAACCTCCCTGATCTTAGTGTGCCATCTACCCGTCTGCTTTCTGGGACCCTGAGCAGCTTTGATGAAGTTGTTCAGAGTGAGGTGGAGACCATCCTCAAGAAAATGAAGCCTTCATCCTGCGCCCTGGATCCCTTCCCCTCATCTCTCATAAAATCCAATCACTCTGCAATTAGCCCAGCGTTTCTCAAATAGTGGGGCGCGCCCCCCTGGGGGGGCGCAGTGCGATGCCAAGGGGGGCTCGTGTCGTGTGACCCAGTTTTGCACATTTTGAAAGTAAAATGGTAAGTGTAATTACACATCCCCGACAGTAGGGGCAGTGGCGCTGTTGTTGTCAGACTGAGCGCGCAGAATAGTTTTTTCACAGAGCAAGAAGCCAGAGCAGCGCATGAGAAGTTTTAGAAAGTGCAGCGAAGTTACAGCATGGGGAAATATTTAACAGGGATGAAAAGAAAGGCAAAGACAGACGAAGATAATGAGAAAGCAGGTCCCCAGAAAGGTAAGACGAGGAAATATGACGAAGTGTATTTAGCGCTTAGCTTCACTGTGACGAAGGTGGGAGATGAGGAAAGACCGGTGTGTCTGTTATGTCTTAAAATGTTGGCAGCGGACAGCATGAAGCCTAATAAATTAAGACGTCACTTAACCACATTACACCCCAATCACGCTTATAAGCCGTTGGAGTTTTTTAATGAGCACCACGTCAGAAAACCAGCGAGCACTGTTAGCCTCTTACAAGGTGTCGTACCAAATCGCTCAGTGTAAAAAACCACACACAATAGCAGAGGAGCTGATACTACCTGCTGCCTTAGACATGGTGTCATATGCTGGATGACAAAAGTGCAGCAAAATTAAAAACTATCCCTCTGTCCAATGACACTGTTGCCAGACGAATAAATGACATAATGATCTTCAAGAACAGCTGGTAGATAAACTCAAAGACAAACGTTTTGCCCTACAATTTGATGAAGCAACTGACAGCAACAAAGACTGTTTGTGTCATTTGTGTCATTTTGAAATGACAAACTCCCTGGGTGAGGATCTACTTTTTTGTAAATATGTAAAAAACAGAGCCACAGCTTTGATTTGATGTTTATTCATTCATTTTAAAAGAACAATACAAGACAGTTTCATCAGATACAATAATACAAGTAGGATAAAATGAAGGGAGCAGAAAGAAGATGAAATCTTATTATATCTGCCCCTTATTTCACAATTTGTTCAACCAATGATAACCTTCAAGCTACATCACAAAATGAATAATTCTACTTAATTTTTCTAACTAATACACAAACTACATCACACTTAATTTTTTTTCTACTTAATTTTCCTAACTGTAATACACAAACTACAGTATTTTCTGGTGTATAGGTCGCACCTGTGTATAGGTCGCATTGTCCAATTATCACCAATAGATTGGAAAAATCCCTAGATAGGGTAGATCATAAAATGAATAGCTGAAGAGCTATTCAAAATCCTGGACTGCTTCCTGACTGAGAATGGTCTAAAATGGGAGAACTGCATCAGAGTTTGCAGTGATGGTGCACACACCATGGCAGGGATGAGGAAAGGAGTTCAGGCTCTCATCAAAAAGGTCTCACCCAAAGTTAAGTGGGCACACTGTGTCATACAAAGAGAAGCACTGGCTTCAAAGCACCTTTCCTCTGAATTAAATGAGATTATGACTGACATCATAGGTGTGGTCAATTTTATAAAGACCAGACAGCTAAAAACAAGAGTCTTCTCTGCCATCTGTGAGGAGATGGGAGCTGAACACCAAGCTGTGCTGTTTCACAGTGAAACACGGTGGTGGCTGTCACGAGGAAAAGTTTTGTCCAGAGTTTTTGAGCTCAGAGAATAAATGTTACTGTTTAATTTGAATTTGTTATTGATTTTATTTCAACTTATTTTTCAGTATCAAATTGCAGTCAGTTCAAAAATGTTTGTAAATTAAATAAGGATTGCATGACCTCTTCTGCAGCCACCAAGTCCTGTAGAAAGAAGCCTGTTAATAGACTGTTGTAGAATTGTAGACTGTTGTAGCCTGTTGTAGAAGCCTGTTAATCACCCACAGATTCAATCCAGGTGTGTAGCAGAAAGGAAACAAATTCTGCCACAGAAAGCACCTCCCAAGGGGAGACAGAAAGGTGTGTGGCTTCCCTTCTGCTTCACACCTGCTTCTGCAGGACTTGGTGGCTGAAGAAGAGGTCATGCATCATGTGGATCAGCTGTTCTGGAACAGAGGCACATCTAAAACATTCAGAGCAGGCAGGCCTGAGGACTTGAATTGAGAATCACAATTTTATATACAAATTATACTACAGTGGATGTATAATAAACCTTTTTCTTTTTTTTTACCCCACTTTGGTATGTGCGGGGTTATTACAGCCACCGTATTTATAGTTGCAGCGGAGAGTAGGGGGGCGCGAACTGGATTCTTCTTCCTGGGGGGGGCTTAACAGAAAATAATTGAGAAGCACTGAATTAGCCCATTAATCACACAAATAATAAATCAGTCTCTACAATCTGGTCATGTTCCACTGCCTCTAAAAACTGCCTTCATTAGGCCTCTTCTGAAAAAATCTAATTTGGATCCCGACATTTTTTCAAATTACCGGCCAATTTCCCACCTCCCATTTCTGTCCAAAGTGCTGGAGAAAGCAGTTGCTGCTCAGCTGCAGGACCACCTACAGCAACACTCTCTGTATGAGAAGTTCCAGTCTGGATTCAGAGCAGCTCACAGTACTGAGACTGCACTGCTGAGAGTAACAAATGATGTCCTCATGGCTGCTGACACTGGTTCTCCCTCCATCCTTGTCCTCCTTGACCTCA
>JBBPBX010036185.1:10412-31627 GCA_038048925.1 Garcialebias charrua | reverse complement strand
GGCAGGAGCACGTCCCTGAAGGAGCGCCAGCCCAGCAGGCCCCAGAGCGAGCGCGCCAACAGCCTGGACAACGAGCGGTCTCTGGACACAAGCTGCCACCTACAGGCAGGAGGCCACAGCTGAAACCACAACCACACGAGCACTGCACCGAAAACTGACCGCAGCTAATTACTAGAAAATTACTCTGTTCCAACACTTCTGTGACTAAATCACTTCCACTGAACCATGGACAGATGCAGAGAGACATGACTGAATGGTTTAATGAAGGTACATCTTAAAAACTTATTTGAGCTCATTTTGTTTTTTATTGTCGCAGATCCCCAGAAAAACGGTGTACGACCAACTGAACCACATCCTGGTGTCGGACAACCACCTCCCTAACAGCATCGTCCTCATCAACACGTCCGACTGGCAGGGTCAGGTAAGACCTCCATCGTTTTATAATCATTTTGACCATTTTTAAGTCAAAACAAATCTGTTTTATTATCTTCAATATAATATACTTAATGGGAAACAAAAATGTATTATTTTACCTGAACACACTTCAGAACTTTCTGCTAAGGTATCATCGGTCACTGCCGGAGGGTAAATGGCCGTTCCACCAGGACACGCCGGGCCTTAAAGCGTTTATAAAAAGTAAAACCTGAAGAAACGATGTGTGCTTGTCTGTCTTCACCTCTGTTGAACTTCTCCTTCAGTATGTGTCAGACTTGCTCCTGAGCCACCACCTGCCCGTGGTGTGCACCTGCACCAGCGCCGACATCCAGGCGGCGTTCAACACCATCGTGTCTCGGATCCAGAGATTGTGAGTCTGCTCCTGGTTTTCAAACCTCTCAATGACTCCGTCAAGAGTTTTGATCTTTATTCTCCATCGCAGCTGCAACTGCAACTCCCAGACGCCTGTTCCTATAAAGATCGTGGTGGCAGGAGCGCAGCACTACCTCAACACGGTTCTGAGACTGTTTGTAGACCACCTCTCCCCAAAGACCCCAGACTGGCTCGGCTACATGAGGTTCCTTATCGTCCCACTTGGTCCGTGGCTGTCCAGCTGTTTCTTGTTTACAGTAAATGTTAAAACCAGACTGCACATTTAAAGCTCCATGTTTTTGGTGCTGAACACCTTTAGGTGCACATCCGGTCTCCAAATACCTCGGCACTGTTGACCATCGGTACAACGGTTTGTTCCAGGATGCTGCCTGGAGGGATTTCTTCCATCGGCCGGAGGCTCCTGTTGTTGGTGGGTTGTCTCTGCTCCACTGGACCTTCAGACTGTGTAAGTTGGACATAACCATCTGGTTCTCGTGTGTCCTGTGCAGCCCAGGAGGGTCCAGATGTGGTGTCGAGGGTGAAGCAGTACATGGAGGGAGCTAACGGGGCTCACCAGCTGCACATCGCCGAGGCCATGCTCACCTACAAACAGAAGAGGTAAAGGGTCCTGTCTGTCCTAGACGTTCTTCTGTGTTGGGTGGGGAGGGGGTTAATCTGTCCAGTGTTGGGGGGCGGGGCTTAATCTGTCCCCCCGTCACAGTTTGCGTGAGTAATGTTTTTATTGTTTGTTTTCCTGAAGGAAAAAGAGCTTTCATTTTGATTTTGCAGTAAGGTACAGTGATGGAGTTTGTTTTTCTCATAGCCTGGAGGTTCATGGCTCTCTGTCCCTCTGAGACATGTCCTCTGAGACATGTCCATGTTGGAGCTTGCCACTTTAACAGCTGCCTGCTGGAGATTTCTGTTCCCCCTACATTTCATTTGAAAAGTAGTCAGGGACAGAAAAGACGGCGTCCGTCGTCCTGACAGGACATTCTCTGTGTTTGTCCTTTTTTAGTCTGAATCTAAACAGTTCAAACTATAGTGTCCCACCTGGACAGAGGACCAGAGCAGCTGGTTTAGGATGAGGACGGACAAGAAACCATAAGGTTCTTGTAGTTTACGAGGACAGAAGACAAACCATGAGAACAAAAGACAAACCATGAGGACAGAAGACAAACCATGAGAACAAAAGACAAACCATGAGAACAAAAGACAAATTATGAGGACAAAATACAACTCATGAGGACAGAAGACAAACTATGAGGACAGAAGACAAACTATGAGGACAGAAGACAAACCATGAGGACAGAAGACAAACCATGAGGACAGAAGACAAACTATGAGGACAGAAGACAAACCATGAGGACAGAAGACGAACCATGAGGACAGAAGACAAACTATGAGGACAGAAGACAAACCATGAGGACAGAAGACGAACCATGAGAACAGAATACAAACTATGAGGACAGAAGACAACTCATGAGGACAGAAGACAAACCACGAGAACAAAAGACAACTCATGAGGACAGAAGACAAGCCATGAGGACAGAAGACAAACCATAAGGATAGAAGACAAACTATGAGGACAGAAGACAAACCATGAGGACATAAGACAAACCATGAGGACAAAAGACAGCTCATGAGGACAGAAGACAACTCATGAGGACAGAAGACAAACCGTGAGGACAAAATACAAACTATGAGGACAAAAGACAACTCATGAGGACAGAAGACAAACTATGAGGACAGAAGACAACTCATGATGACAGAAGACAAACCATGAGGACAGAAGACAAACCGTGAGAACAAAAGACAAACTATGAGGACAGAAGACAATCCATGATGACAGAAGACAAACCATGAGGACAGAAGACAACTCATGAGGACAGAAGACAACTCATGAGGACAGAAGACAACTCATGAGGACAAAATACAAACTATGAGGACAAAAGACAACTCATGAGGACAGAAGACAAACCATGAGGACAGAAGACAAACCATGAGAACAAAAGACAAACTATGAGGACAAAAGACAAACCATGACGACAGAAGACAAACCATGAGAACAAAAGACAAACTATGAGGACAAAAGACAACTCATGATGACAGAAGACAAA
Organism: Garcialebias charrua; assembly: GCA_038048925.1. Classification (NCBI taxonomy): domain Eukaryota; kingdom Metazoa; phylum Chordata; class Actinopteri; order Cyprinodontiformes; family Rivulidae; genus Garcialebias; species Garcialebias charrua. The sequence goes on along the minus strand of JBBPBX010036185.1, from coordinate 28,703 downwards.
CCATGAGGACAGAATACAAACCATGAGGGCAGAAGACAAACCATGAGGGCAGAAGATAAACCATGAGGACAGAATACAAACCATGAGGGCAGAAGACAAACCATGAGGACAGAAGACAAACCATGAGCACAAAATACCAACTATGAGGACAGAAGACAACTCATGAGGACAGAAGACAAACCGTGAGGACAGAAAACAACTCTTGAGGACAGAAGACAAACCATAAGGATAGAAGACAAACTATATGGACAGAAGACAAACCATAAGGATAGAAGACAAACTATATGGACAGAAGACAAACCATTAGGACGGAAGACAAACCATGAGGACAAAAGAAAAAGTATGAGGACAGAAGACAAACCATAAGGATAGAAGACAACTCATGAGGACAGAAGACAACTCATGAGGACAGAAGACAAACCGTGAAGACAGAAAACAACTCTTGAGGACGGAAAACAAGCCATGAGGACAGAAGACAAACCATAAGGATAGAAGACAAACCATGAGGACAGAAGACAAACCGTGAGGACAGAAGACACACTATGAGGACAGAAGACAACTCATGAGGACAGAAGACACACTATGAGGACAGAAGACAACTCATGAGGACAGAAGACAACTCATGAGTACAGAAGACAAACCGTGAGAACAAAAGACAAGCTATGAGGACGGAAGAAAAACCATGAGGACAGAAGACAACTCATGAGGACAGAAGACAAACCATGAGGACAGAAGACAAACTTTATGGACAGAAGACAAACCATAAGGATAGAAGACAAACTATATGGACAGAAGACAAACCATTAGGACGGAAGACAAACCATGAGGACAAAAGAAAAAGTATGAGGACAGAAGACAAACCATAAGGATAGAAGACAACTCATGAGGACAGAAGACAACTCATGAGGACAGAAGACAAACCGTGAAGACAGAAAACAACTCTTGAGGACGGAAAACAAGCCATGAGGACAGAAGACAAACCATAAGGATAGAAGACAACTCATGAGGACAGAAGACAAACCGTGAGGACAGAAGACACACTATGAGGACAGAAGACAACTCATGAGGACAGAAGACAACTCATGAGTACAGAAGACAAACCATGAGGACAGAAGACAAACTATGAGGACAGAAGACAACTCATGAGGACAGAAGACAACTCATGAGGACAGAAGACAACTCATGAGGACAGAAGACAACTCATGAGGACAGAAGACAACTCATGAGGACAGAAGACAACTCATGAGGACAGAAGACAAACCGTGAGGACAGAAGACAAACTATGAGGACAGAAGACAACTCATGAGAACAGAAGACAAACCATGAGGACGGAAGACAAACCATGAGGACAAAAGAAAAAGTATGAGGACAAAAGACAAACTATGAGGACAGAAGACAAACCATGAGGACGGAAACACAGACAAACCATAAGGATAGAAGACAAACTATGAGGACAGAAGACAAACCATGAGGACGGAAGACAAACCATGAGGACAAAAGAAAAAGTATGAGGACAAAAGACTAACTATGAGGACAGAAGACAAACCACGAGGACGGAAACACAGACAAACCATAAGGATAGAAGACAAACTATGAGGACAGAAGACAAACCATGAGGACAAAAGAAAAAGTATGAGGACAAAAGACAAACTACGAGGACAGAAGACAAACCATGAGGACAGAAGACAAACCATGAGGACAAAAGAAAAAGTACGAGGACAAAAGAAAAAGTATGAGGACAGAAGACAAACCATAAGGACAGAAGACAACTCATGAGGACAGAAGACAACTCATGAGGACAGAAGACAACTCATGAGGACAGAAGACAACTCATGAGGACAGAAGACAAACCGTGAGGACAGAAGACAAACTATGAGGACAGAAGACAACTCATGAGAACAGAAGACAAACCATGAGGACGGAAGACAAACCATGAGGACAAAAGAAAAAGTATGAGGACAAAAGACAAACTATGAGGACAGAAGACAAACCATGAGGACGGAAACACAGACAAACCATAAGGATAGAAGACAAACTACGAGGACAGAAGACAAACCATGAGGACAAAAGAAAAAGTATGAGGACAAAAGAAAAAGTATGAGGACAAAAGACAAACTATGAGGACAGAAGACAAACCATGAGGACAGAAGACAAACCATGAGGACGGAAACACACAAAACATAAGGATAGAAGACAAACTATGAGGACAGAAGACAAACCATGAGGACGGAAGACAAACCATGAGGACAAAAGAAAAAGTATGAGGACAAAAGACTAACTATGAGGACAGAAGACAAACCACGAGGACGGAAACACAGACAAACCATAAGGATAGAAGACAAACTATGAGGACAGAAGACAAACCATGAGGACAAAAGAAAAAGTATGAGGACAAAAGACAAACTACGAGGACAGAAGACAAACCATGAGGACAGAAGACAAACCATGAGGACAAAAGAAAAAGTACGAGGACAAAAGAAAAAGTATGAGGACAGAAGACAAACCATAAGGACAGAAGACAACTCATGAGGACAGAAGACAACTCATGAGGACAGAAGACAACTCATGAGGACAGAAGACAACTCATGAGGACAGAAGACAAACCGTGAGGACAGAAGACAAACTATGAGGACAGAAGACAACTCATGAGAACAGAAGACAAACCATGAGGACGGAAGACAAACCATGAGGACAAAAGAAAAAGTATGAGGACAAAAGACAAACTATGAGGACAGAAGACAAACCATGAGGACGGAAACACAGACAAACCATAAGGATAGAAGACAAACTACGAGGACAGAAGACAAACCATGAGGACAAAAGAAAAAGTATGAGGACAAAAGACAAACTATGAGGACAGAAGACAAACCATGAGGACAGAAGACAAACCATGAGGACGGAAACACACAAAACATAAGGATAGAAGACAAACTATGAGGACAGAAGACAAACCATGAGGACGGAAGACAAACCATGAGGACAAAAGAAAAAGTATGAGGACAAAAGACTAACTATGAGGACAGAAGACAAACCACGAGGACGGAAACACAGACAAACCATAAGGATAGAAGACAAACTATGAGGACAGAAGACAAACCATGAGGACAAAAGAAAAAGTATGAGGACAAAAGACAAACTACGAGGACAGAAGACAAACCATGAGGACAGAAGACAAACCATGAGGACAAAAGAAAAAGTACGAGGACAAAAGAAAAAGTATGAGGACAGAAGACAAACCATAAGGATAGAAGACAACTCATGAGGACAGAAGACAACTCGTGAGGACAGAAGACAACTCATGAGGACAGAAGACAAACCGTATAGACAGAAAACAACTCTTGAGGACGGAAAACAAGCCATGAGGACAGAAGACAAACCATGAGGACAGAAGACAAACCGTGAGGACAGAAGACACACTATGAGGACAGAAGACAACTCATGAGGACAGAAGACAACTCATGAGAACAGTAGACAAACCGTGAGAACAAAAGACAAACTATGAGGACGGAAGACAAACCATGAGGACAGAAGACAACTCATGAGGACAGAAGACAACTCATGAGAACAGAAGACAAACCGTGAGAACAAAAGACAAACTATGAGGACAGAAGACAAACTATGAGGACAGAAGACAAACCATGAGGACAGAAGACAACTCATGAGAACAGAAGACAAACCGTGAGAACAAAAGACAAACCGTGAGAACAAAAGACAAACTATGAGGACAGAAGACAACTCATGAGGACAGAAGACAACTCATGAGGACAGAAGACAAACCGTGAGGACAGAAGACAAACTATGAGGACAGAAGACAACTCATGAGGACAGAAGACAAACCATGAGGACAGAAGACAAACTATGAGGACAGAAGACAACTCATGAGGACAGAAGACAACTCATGAGAACAGAAGACAAACCGTGAGAACAAAAGACAAACTATGAGGACAGAAGACAACTCATGAGGACAGAAGACAAACCGTGAGGACAGAAGGCAAACTATGAGGACAGAAGACAGCTCATGAGGACAAAAGACAAACCATGAGGACAGAAGACAAACCATGAGGACAGAAGACAAACCATGAGGACAGAAGACAAACCTTGAGGACAGAAGACAACTCATGAGGACAAAAGACAAACCATGAGGATAATAGAAAAGACACTGATCTGTCATAAAACAGAACAGGATATTATTTGGTTTGAATCATTAGATTTAAAGATGCAGTTGGGCAGGAAGTGACATCATTTGGGCAGGAAGTGACAGGATGTGACATCACAAACAATAGTTTCTTCTATTTTTTTTACATCAAGCTAAAAATGGGCTTTCTGTGAAAAGTCTGAGTGCTGAAATATTCAGCTGGAAGTCATTGAACAAACTAAAGCTAAAATTAACCAAACAGTAGCTAAAAGCTAAAACCAGTTGAACAGTAGCTAAAAGCTAAAACTATCAGAACAGTAGCTGAAAGATCAAATTAAACAGGGAAAGGTTTAAATGCTGGCTCAGCACTCAAACTGCCTGCAAGCTGAATTTGATGAACCACAGAGGAAGATGTCTCCTGACTGTTAGCAAAATATCCAGGTACCTGTAGCTTTCAAACAGATGTATTGGACACGTCTTTAGTCAGTGGTTGTGCTCACGGGTTGCACACATCAGATTTACTTTAAAGAGTAACTTACCTCACTGTTCTACGGTAGCTCCGCCCCAAGACAAGATTTGAAAAATGCAACAAAGTGGGTGTGTCAACAGACACGGGTGGGGGGTGAGCGAGGAGGTGTGGCCAGGACGAGAGACCGTTATTATTTTTGAATGTTAAAATTACATTAGTAATAAACAACTTAAAACAAGCAACAACAAATAATTATTATGTAGATGTATTTATCTATTCTCACCCAATCTATCCGAAACAAAAGGCTTAAAAAAATGAAAATAATACCACAAGATATGCCGTGACCGGGGATCGAACCCCGGTCCTTTGGGTTCCAAACCGGCTCCCTGCCTCTGCCCCAACATGACATTCACTAGTCCGTCGCAGAATAAGAAAACAAATACAACCAAATAGAATGTTGGAGTTCAATTAATAGATTTTGATGAAGTGAAAAGTATTCTTAAAATAAATAAGTTGGTAATCTGAAAATGATATTGATCAGTGGTGCTTGTATGGTACAGACTGTCGCACCGCGAGAGAGTGTGTGGCAAGTGCGCGGACAGAAAGGAAAAGTGCAGAGAACGATCTCTGCAGGGGCGTGGCTCTGCTTGAACCTTTTATACTAACCCAGCAGAGGCTGTGACGACAGAGTGAGAAAACACGTCACAGTGAGAATCGTAGACCAATAAGAAAATTAGGCTGCAGTACAACAGTTCAACCCATAGGATTAGTGAAAACACGTTTTTGGACCAAATATTGCCGATTTAAACAAATACGCACAAAAACATGAAAATTAACACAGATATAGTGCTATACAACATTTTACACACATTCTAGGGAGTTTATCAGCTAAAAAAAAGTTAATTTTGAGGTAAGTTACTCTTTAAGGACCTTTATACTTTGACTGCTGAGGCTTTTTTCGGTTGAAGTGAAGCAAAGTGAGCCAACTCTGAAGGTGCTGATAAAGTGGCAGGAGACCAAACGCTGTGCTCGTTTCCTTTTGTTTCTCCTTCCCAGCATGTTGGGCTTCTGGATCACTGGAAATGGATTTTCTCCTCAGAAACAGAAATAAAAACGTGAAAAAATAAAAATTCTAAAGACACACATCAGAATCAGAATCATAATAATCTTTATTGACATTGCACCGAGGTACAACGGGAATATGTACGCACAGTCGTTCGAAAGAGGGACTAACCCCAAAAATACACTGCACGCGGCTCCGCCCCGCTCCGGTCCGCAGGTCGCAGCTGAGCGAGTCCAATTTCCACTGCCTGCGCTCCGCTCAGGTCCGCCTGGATGCGCCGCTCCGAGACACGTGCGAGATCGCGCGATAAATCAAGTGATAAATAAGTAAGTCAGAACAAAACAATTCATTCGGTGGAAGATGGAGAACAACTGTAGAGAGACTGCTGCCTTGATCTTCTCTCGTAAATGAGCTACATGGTTTGAGCAACAGGAAGTGATGTTTACATTTCAGAATAAAATACTTTTTTATTTATTTATTTCTTGTATTGCGTTATTAGGCGTAGTCATAGTCATAAATATAATAGTTTAGTCATAGAATAGTCATAAATGATAGTTTGACAGCATTTTTGTACAAATAAATCCGTATAGAGCTAGGATTAGTCCGCCTGTGGTGATTTTATTTTGTAAATACGGAAGTTGTGCTCGTTCCTTTTCCTGTTGGTGCGACGTAATCTTCAAAAGTTGACTCCGGCACAGCTCCGTCATCCGGCAGAAATAGAAAAATTTCTAATTTTGACGGACTGCCGTCCGCTCTCCGCAGCTCGCCGCCGCCGTGCGGAGCCAGTGTAAATTCTGTCATTGATTATAATGGGTGCGTATTTGCTGCGGAGGTCGGACCGGAGCGGGGCGGAGCTGCAACGCGTCTAGTGTATTTTTGGCGTAAGTGTACGAAGCTGCAGCTGATTATCAGCGCGGCCATCTCATTCCTTATCAGAATGATAATCTTAGATATGAAAAGGGGAAGAACCATGAGGGTAGATGGTGGTATTACAAAAAAGATCTTTCACATCTTGTCTATCAGGACACGATTTGAGACATCAAAAAACTCTACCAGCAAGCACACTTAAAACAGATTACATCTGCATTTGAGGTCGAGGTGGTGAGATTAGTCCATAAGCCCTGTTCAGATCTTGTCCTTGGTCTTCCCCTGTTGGACATGCCTGGGAAACTTCCCTTGGGAGGTGTCCAGGGAGCATCCTTAACAGCTGTCTGAACCACTTCAACCGACTCCTCTGGATGCGGAGGAGCAGCGACTCTACTCAGAGTCTCTCAAGGAGAACTGAACTTCTCACCCTATCTCTAAGGGAGAGTCCAGATACCCTGCAGAGGACAATCATTTTGATAGCTTGGATCCATAATCTATTTATTTATTTTTGTTGACCACCCAAAGTTTGTGACCATAGAGGATGGTAGGAACGTAGACGACCTGTAAACAGAGGACTTCACCTTGAAGCTGAGCTCTCTCTTAACCACAACGGACCTGCTCAAAGTCTGTAATACTGTAGAAGCTGCATCTGTAGATCTCATTATCCATTCTTCCCTCACTTGGGAATAAAACCCAGAGTTACTTAAACTCCTCCGCTTGAGGCAACAACTCACTCCCAACCTGTAGAGGCAATCCACCCTTTTTCAACTGTGGACCATGGCCTTAGAGGTGGAGGTGCTCATCCTTATCCCAGTCACTTCTGACTCAGTTGCAAACCACTCTAGTGAGAGTTGAAGATCACGGCACAATGAAGTCAGCAGGAACACATCATCCACAAATGTCAGAGATGGAATCCTGAGGCCACTGAACCAGACTTCCTTTGCCCCACTGAGACATTCTATCCATAAAGGTTATGAACTGAATTGGTGACAACAGGCAGCTCTGGCTCTGACTTACTGCCAAAATGTAAACCAAAGTCTTGCACTGCCTGTGTAGGGACTGAATGTCCCATAGCAATGGACCACCAATCCATTACTCAAGGAACATGCCTCACACTGTCCCTTGAGGAACACTGTCAATAGACTATATGCCACGGACTCCCGTTCCAGCACTTCCGCATTCATTGCCTGGGCGGCGCACTTCCGGTTAGCGGGAATGACACGAACATAAATGACTAAATACAATTAATAAAACATCTACATACACACCAATAATAACTCTATACACATATAAATCCATATAAATCTATAGCGACGTTTCTCCTATGGATTGCCGTGATAAATTGTCGCCCTAACCCCCCCTCGGCGGGGGAACGGAACAGCTGTACCCACCGGTGGGCGGACACAACGGAACTCACTTGTAGTGCCAGTAGCTCGCAGCCGCTTCCCGTTTCGGGTCGTTGTCATGGTCTGCTACTAGGAGCTAACGCTAACAACAACGGCAGTGGATGGGACCCGGAAGTGGCGGACGTGGGTTGTATTTTAACAGAAGTACGTCACCGCCACCCGTGGCATATAGTCTATTGTCTTCTCCAAGTCCACAAAACAAATTGACTGTTGGGAACACTCCCTTGCTTCCTTCAAGGGCCCTAGTGAGGGTCAAGTGTTCGACAACCAGGAAGGAACCTGTATTGTTCTTCCTGAATCTGCGGTTGGATTGTAACGCACCCTCTGGTCCCCCTTTTTGAAGAGAGGAACCACCACCCCACTGTCTTAAAAACTTACATGATCAAATGGAACAAATGGAAATGATGCAGATAGTTTCACCAGCTGACAGGTTTATTTGTTCCTCCGCGATGTTCCTTCAGATTACTGTTCCTTGCATCGTGCTGTTCTTTCCAGTTCGCTGCAGGGATGGGATGCTTCATGGTTTAATGCTGGCCTGTAGCTGCATGCTCTGCTCTTTGCCTGGCCCGCTCCAATCAGAAGTCGGACCCTGATTCAGCCAGCAGCATGTTCAGCTGGTCCTTCCATCCTGAGCTTCTGTCTCTTTAGACTCGTATAATCTGCACGTTCCTCACCACTGGACCTCAGTAACTGTTCGCAGCCAGCCTTTGGTTACAGTTTCTGTCTTCTGTTTCCACATGTTGATCTTTATCTTTCTCTGAATAATCCTGACCGCTTTATTTGCTGCCTGTTTGTTGCCTGAACTGTCTTTGGTCTTTCCTCAGCCCCAACGAGGACTCGTGTCAGAAGTTTATACCGTTCATCGGGGTAAGTGGAGCCATCGGCTGCGCCCCTCGTCTACCTGGAGAATTTGGACGGGAATGAACCGTCTTCTTCTCCTTGTTGGTTTTTCAGATGGTGAAGGTCGGCTTCGTGGAGCAAAGCTCTGCAGCTTCAGGTCAGCTGTTTGATTCCCACGACCCTTTATCTGAAACAGGAAGTCCAGCTTCAGAGAGGAGTAAATTAAACGAGTGTTCATGTTGAATTTGAATACATTTTCTTCTTACACAAAAGTTAATCTTGGAGTTCCTCAGGGTTCAGTGCTTGAACCAATACTCTTTACCTTATATATGCTTTCATTTGGTAAAGTTATTAAACAGCATGAGATAAATTTTCATTGTTATGCTGATGATACTCTGTTATATTTGTCCATGAAACCCAATTAATCCAATCAGCTACTTAGACTACAAGCACGTCTTAAAGACATAAAAACCTGGATGACCTTAAATCTTCTGCTTTTAAACTCAGATAAGACTGAGGTTTTGGTTTTTTGGACCTGAGCACCTTAGGAATAAATTTTTCAGTCTTCACCCTGAGACGACTTCTGTTGTGACTTGTTGCTATATAAATAAACTGAACTGAATTCATGGGTTGGACCACTGACCCTACTTAAAGCTGCACTATGTAACTTTGTAGTGCAGTCTGTAACTTTTCTAACAATACATTTTTAACATATTTCTTCACTCTGTCACTATCTGATCTATAAGATTTTTTCTTCTTCTGCCGCCTTTCATTTTATATATGTTTGTTTTTTATTTTTTATTTTTCATGTATGTATTATTGTTGTGTTTTTATAAAATGAATAAATAAATAAATCAAATCAAATCTACTGACAGACTGGTGTTAGACAAAGTAATCTCTGAAAAAAACTACAGTCCCCTTGCTTCTCTATCAGCATTTATAAAAACACTAAAAACACAGAGTGACCCGCCGTTAACCAGCCAATAAAAACAGAGCTTGAATTTGAATCAGCCAATAAAAACAGAGCTTGAATTTGAATCAGCCAATAAAAACAGAGCTTGAATTTGAATTTCAGCAGAGCAAGGGGGGCAGAGCCATATATGGCTCTGAGGGGGAGGGATCAGAATGCTTTGCCTGTTGAAAATATTTCTAAGTTCTGTGCTCTACAGAAAGTTACACATAGCACCTTTAACATCCCTTCCTCGCTGTTCTTCGTGTCTGACGGTCTGTTTTACATTCACTGAAAGCATCGTCAGTCTCTGAAAGTTCGTCATGCGAGACTTATGTAGAGTTTTGCACATTATTCTTGTATGTGGGTAAAACTTCTGCAGAGTGTGTTCTGAGCAGGTTTCCTCCACCTCTGACTAAATGTAGACGTCAGCCTTTCTGACCCTGTCTGACTGAAGTTTGGCTTCTGCAGGAGACTCTGATGATGCTGCTCCTCTGGGCTCCTCTTTCCTCTCCTCCACTCCTCCTCAAGTCTCACCTGCACTAAAGGAGGCTTCACCAACACCTCCCCCCTCCCCCTCAACCAACACCAGCCTCTGTGACTACAGGTGAGCACAGAATTCACGCTTGTTGTCCTGGTCACACTGTTCCATACACACGTTTTGGACTCTAAGTATTTCAGCATACTCTGGGCCTGTGGTGGCGCAGTGGGTCAGAGGCGCTGTCTCATAATCCTGAGGCGACAGGTTGGAGCCCAGGCTTGGTCATGAAGGACAGCCGGGATAAAACAATCACCAAAAGATTTGTGTGGCCTGAAGACGGCAGCAGCTGTTTCGGCTGACGTTCAGCATTTTTAACCACTCATTAAAACGTTCAGCTCATTCAGGACTTTGCAGTCCAGTCTTTTGTTTCTTAATTTTTTTTATTTATTTAGCCTTTTCTGCCATTTCTGTCTCATAGAAAATGGATTGAGCTCATTTTTCCGCCTTTAAATCTTTAGATCTGTTTACAACCTTTTACTGCTCATTTTACATTTTGTTCGGCTTCGGCTTCTTTCAACTTCCTTGTGCAAATTTAAGCTTTTTTTTCAGCAACTATCAGCTAATTTCAGCTGTTTTTTCCAGCTGTTTTGTGATCCTTTTAGATTCTTTCGGCTATCTACAAGATGTTTGTGCTTCTTCTAACTTCTTTCTGTTAATTTCAGCTTGTTATTCTCCTTTCAGCTTTTTTCTGAAAGTTTCAGCTTTTTCTATTTCAGCTACCATATAGCTGTTTTATGCTAATTTAAGCTTTTTCAGCTAATTCCACATTTTTTGCACTTATTTCAACTTTTGTTCAGCATAATTCAGCCAAAATGGTCTCTCTCCACTTCTGGTAATTTCAGATTCTTTCAGCCTTTTTAAGTTACTTTTCAGCTGTTTTTTGTGCTAATTTTTGCATTTTTCAGATAATTTCCCACTTTTTGCCCATTTCTGCTTCTTTCAGCCTAATTGGGCAAACACGTGTTCTTTCTGCCTTTTCTTGCTAATGTAAGCTTGTTCGACCATTTCAGCTAGCTTTTTTTTTAATTTTTGTTAATTTCAGCTGTTTTCAGATAAATTCAAAAATGTTATGGTAATATCTGCTACTTTCAGCCTAATTAACTTTTTTCTGCTCCTTTCAGCTTTTTCAGTTTTAGTTATTTCAGCTAATATTTAGCTGTTTTATGCTAATTTTAGCCTTTTCAGCTAATTCCACTCTTTTTTTCCTCATTTCAGCTCCTTCTACTTCCTTCTGGTAGTTTAAGCTTCTTTCTGCCTTTTCAGCTACTTTTCAGCTTTTTTTTTGTGTGCTAATTTCAGCTTTTTTTTGCTAATTTGCTAATTTTTTGTGCTCATTTCTGAATATTTAAACCTAATTGAGCAAATATGTGTTCTTTCTGCTTTCTTCTGCTAACTTAGACTTGTTCTTTAATTTCAGCTACATTTTAACATGTTTTTTAGCTAATTTCAGCTGTTTTCAGCTAGTTCTTCAGCTAAAAGCATTCACACTGCATTTTCACAGGAAATGTAATTTCTCTAGTTTCTTTTAAAATACACTCTTGAACTTCATTACTCATCCTTCACATCAACACGTCTCAGGTACATTTTTATCTCTTTAACAAAACACATAGTTACATTCATGTGGTGTTAGCTCAACTCGCCTTGATTCTCCAAATTGACATTTCTTTCACTCTCTTCTGCTGCAGGGAAGATAATGACTATCCTTAAGTGCTCAAAATAACCCAAAACCAAAAGGCCCAGCATTCGTTAAAGGAATGCATATCGCCCGCCGTCTTTTCAAACAAGATCACCTCATCCTGAGACCAAACCTGGAAAATCTCAATATGCTTGAGAACAACTCTCAGCTACTACCACACCAACCTTTAGCTCAGTATCTGTAACCTGACAGAGATTTTTTTCTTCTTCTTTTGACTAATCCGGTTAGTTGATGCGACCATCTTGAATCAGATTGACTCCAAAAGTTTTAATTTTATTAAAATCCTTCTTGTGGTGTTTGATACATTTTGCTAACATAAACGCCGAACTAGGAAAACTACTTAGAAACTAGAAACTCTTAGAAACTACGGAAGCGTAGTGCTGCCACCTGGAGAAAATATTTTTTGGGGCTTATGTAGTAATAACGTGATACGTATCACGTTATTACTTGATACGTATCACGTTATTACTTGATACGTATCACGTAATAACGTGATATGTATCACGTAATAACGTGATAATATCAAGTAATAACGTGATACGTATCACGTTATTACGTGATAATATCACGTAATAACGTGATACGTATCACGTTATTACTTGATACGTATCACGTTATTATGTGATACTATCATGTTATTACGTGATATTATCACGTAATAACGTGATACGTATCACGTAACAATGTGATACTTATCACGTTATTACTACATAAGCCCCAAAAAATATTTTCTCCAGGTGGCAGCACTACGCTTCCGTAAGAACTAGTTTAAAGGGTCGGTCTACTACAACACAGGGAATAGGTCTATGGAATAGTTTGGAGGACGATGTAAAAAAAGTGAAGTCAATGTTTATATTTAAGAAAAAGATTAAAACTATTTTGTTGAAAAGGTACATATAGGTTCAGGGCCGGCCAAAGCCTCCATGGGGCCCTAAGACAAATTTGGTTTGGGGCCCTCTACCGGTATTTATGTTAATAATGTGGATTACTGCAATCAACAGTCAGATGATCAGATCATTTACCCACCTAACATAAACTCGTAACTCTGACAGTCCTGTGTTTACATTATCCTATATGTATATACTAAAAGTAACGAGCAAACAAACAAACAAAATAACACCTGTATGCAATGTACCGGTACTGTATTTTACAGCCAAAGTGTAGTCTTTGATTTTATACGTCTACCTTATAATGTTTTGCTAGTTTTTTGATGCTTTGTTAAAAAAAAAAAAAAAATCTTTTGTTTTTTTCTCTCTTTTGTTTTCTATTGTTTATTGTTTGTTTGTTTATTGTTTAAGGAAATTCTATCATTGCTGTTCATTGTTCTTTAGTTTTAGCAGGTCGCTTTCGTAAATGAGCCCATGAGGTTCAAAAGATTTACCTGACTAAATAAAGGTTGAATGAATAATCTGGTTTATTATCTTTTATTCCAAGGAACTGCAACAGTAATGGTCAAACTAATTTGTAGTGCAAAATCAACAACTAACAGATAAAATAACTTAGATGCATAAATATAAATTAAACTGTGCAAAAAACAGACAAAATAAAAAAAATCAAGGAAATACTTAAATAATGTAAACATTTACTTGAAACCACGTACAGTAAATGGTTTGAAAAAATAAATTTAACGTTGAATAATTAGTTCTTAAAACTATATATAAATATATGCAATAGTTTGTAAAACTGAACTTAAAATATTAAATAGAATCAAATATAAATCATTACTTAATTTTTTTTAATTCCACTTAGGGGGCCCCCTAGTGGCCCTGGGGCCCTAAGCAGCAGCTTAGTTTGCTTATGCCTTGGGCCGGCCCTGTATAAGTTGATTAATATCTAATGAATTTTAAACAGTAAATTTTGATGAGTTATGTATTTTGCTGTATTATATATGAATGATTATTATTTGATGATGGATGATTATGTTTGAATTGATAGTTTGAATTGATTTTGTTCAGAAGGAGCAGATATGATAAGAAATTTTTCTTCTTCTGCTTCCTTTCATTTTAAGTTTGTTTAAAAAAAATTTTTTTAAATTGTCTTTGTGTTTTATAATGGAAATGAATAAATTAAATAAATTAAATAAATAAATATTTGTTAGAATTGTTGCAAAGATTACCGGTAAACCTGATGAAATGAATATGAAAGGATGAATGTTTTAATGAGCAGTTTGGATCCTGATGACTCTGCAGGCGTGTCTGACAGAGAGGACATGATGTCAGAGGCACAGCGAGCGTGACCTTTGACTTGACGTGTTTCTTGTTTTCCAGCTCTGGGAGTCCGTCTGCTGAGCTCATGGGTCTCCAGGTGGACTACTGGGTGGCTCCAGCAGAGAAGAAGAAAGACATGGAGAAGAGAGACTTCTCCTCCAAAAACACGCTGAAGTGCAACTTCCGCTCGCTGCAGGTCAGCCGGCTGCCTCTGTGGGGCCCAGAGCCCGGCCCCCAGCCCACAATGTCCATGATTGTGGTGACCAAGGAGAAGAATAAGAAGGGTACGCTGTGCATTCTGGGTAATGTAGCTGAGCTTCCCTTAGCTTGACAGAACCCAAAACTGTATTCAGCAGGAGTTCCGATGTCGCCTGAACTGGGTCTGGTTTAAGTCTCTGGTGCGTTAAATAGAAAAGTTCCAGGTGGAACTTCATGGATTTTACATTAAAAAAATAAATAAATAAAAAACATTGAAGTAAACTTTGTAGAAACTGAAGATCTAACCTTCCTGTTCATGGATTTTACATTTAAAAATAAAATAAATAAAAACATTGAAGTAAACTTTGTAGAAGCTGGAGATCTAACCTTCCTGTTCATGGATTTTACATTTTAAAATAATTAAAAAAAAACATTGAAGTAAACTTTGTAGAAACTGAAGATCTAACCTTCACAGTTAGAACTGGAGCTTTTCAAACTTTTTAAAGAACTTCATTTTACACATTCCATTAACACTCAGAGTGTGACTCAGCTGGGACAACAGCAGTGCTGGCTCCACCCATCATCCATCCATCCATCCATCCATCATCCATACATCCATGTATCCATCCATCATCCATCCATCCATCCATCAATACATACATACATGCATCATCCATCTATCCATTCATCAATACAGATATCCATCATCCATCCACCCATCATCCATCCATCCATCCATACATACATCCATCATCCATCCATATATACATCCATCATCCATCCATCCCTCTATTAATACAAGCATCCATCTACCATCCATCCATCCATCCATCAATACATACATTCATCGTCCATCCACCCATCATCCATCCATCCATACATCCATCCATTCATACATCATCCATCCATCCATCCATCAATACATACATATATCCATCATCCATCCATCATCAATCCAACCATCAACCATACATCCACATACATCCATACATCCATCCATCAATACATAATCCATCTATCATCCATCCGTCCATCAATACAACCATCCATCATCCATACATCCACCATCCATACAAACATGCATACATCGTCTGTCCATCCATCCATCATCATCCAACCATTCTTCATCATCCATCCATCATCCAACCATTCATCCATCCATCATCATCCAACCATCATCCAACTATTCATCCATCCATCCATAAAGATCTATCCAGCCTGTTAAGTGTTAGCAGTTCAAAGGCCTGCCTCTCTGGTTGTATGGGGGTGCATTAGTGTCTCTGGTATGAGCAGCTTACACATCTGGAAAGACTCCATCAATGAATCAAAGCGTCTACGGGTTTTAGAACAACATCTGCTTCATCAAGACAAAGAACAGACTGCTTCATTACAGCAGCATGTCTTCATGGAGAAGAGTCCAGGAGCTGAACTGAGTCCAGACCTCGCACCAGCTGAAAACATTTGACGCCTCACGAAACAACAAAATGCAGGAAAGATGACCACAAAGAGCAAAAATAAACAAATGTATTTATTCTAACCTAACAAAAGACTGAATAATCAATAACAACCTACATGGAGGAGACTCACAAGGAGCATGAAGGAAACCAGACTGTGGCATAAAAGTCCAGAATGCTCTGCTGAAGGTGTAAAAACTGAGACAGTACGTACTTAGACCAGGTTAATGAGGAGAGTGGCTGCAGCTGTGACAGGTGAACAGGGAGCAGGTGTGGGCGTGGCTGGACTTCCTGTGGAGCAGAAAACTGAGGAAAGATGACTGACGGCACAGAAGAACCACAAACATCTAAAGGACAGGAGGACTAAAGACTTAATGAAACTAACAAAAACCACAGATCCTGACACCTGGAATGTAGAATTTGAAGGACTCTTCAGATCAGAATGGAATACCAAAACCTCCCAACATCTGGTCTCCTCAGGTCCTCCTAAACCTCCAACATCTGGTCTCCTCAGGTCCTCCTAAACCTCCAACATCTGGTACCCTCAGGTCCTCATAAACATCCAACATCTGGTCTCCTCTGTTTCCTGGATGTTTACAGACTGTTGTTGAAGAAGGTGCAAATTTTTCTCAGAAGAAACATGGATTTGAACAACTTCAAAAAAACGTGTTGCTGACATCAGATTAAATATGATGTGACTTTTTCCTAAAATATTCATTCATTCATTCAACCTTTATTTAGTCAGGTAAATCTTTTGAACCTCATGGGCTCATTTACGAAAGCGACCTGCTAAAACTAAAGAACAATGAACAGCAATGGTAGAATTTCCTTAAACAATAAACAATAAACAAACAATAAACAATAGAAAACAAAAGAGAGAGAAAAAACAAAAGATTTTTTTTTTTTTTAACAAAGTATCAAAAAACTAGCAAAACATTATAAGGTAGACGTATAAAATCAAAGACAGGAACAAATCTGCATTGGTTTTTGCCAGGATTCCAACAGATTCTGAAAACCATTTAGAGAAGTCAAGGTCGAGAGCTTCAATATGTTTAATTTCTCAGATTAAACATTTTTATTTACAGTACAATGTTACACTGGTTTAAAGAAAATAGGATCAGCAGATCATTGCATTCTGAGTTTATTTACATTTTATTTGTCCCAACATCCTTGGAATTAAATTGTATTTACTCTTGTTTGTTTGTTTTTATATTGGGGTATAGTATACTGTATAGCGCTTTGGGGCCCCTCATAGGGGGCTGGAAAGCGCTATGTAAGCTCCATTTACCATATTGAATTCAAGCAGCCCTGCTTTTCCTTTTGTAGCTTTAAAAAAGTTCTATACTGTAGAGTCTTTGTTTGAAGCTCCAAACTCGTCTCCATCTTTTTCCAGCAGAAAAACCTCCTTAGGACCACAGTGTTCAAACTTGAACTGTTTATATTACAAATGGCAAAAACACAAATGATCCATGTACAAAATTCAAATATAAAAACAAAAGAAAAACATTAAACTAAACAAAAGACGTAGGGAAGGGTTAAAAACTGCCACTCCTTGCCTGTCCAAACACTGTACTATGAGAGGCCCTTTAGGGCTACTATAAATTACAACATGCCTGTCCAAACGCTGAATATGAGAGGCCCTTTAGGGCCACTATTTCTTGCTACGTCTGTCTAAACACTGTACTATGAGAGGCGTATAGGGCCACTATTTATTGCAACATGCCTGTCTGAACACTACACTATGAGAGGCCTGTATGAGAGGCCCTTTAGGGCCACTATTTATTATAAATCTCTCCTCTCTGGCTTTATCAATCAATCAAATATGTCTCCTTATCAAATATTTATCTAAACAATTATTCAAAACACACAAATATGGACTTGCAGTTATATCAATAACAATATTTCTTCTTTTTGACGTTTTAAATTTTTAATAAACAAACAAAACAGCATTTAGGCTCCCACATCTTTTTCTGAAGCTTAGGTCAAATTAGGTAAACTAGGTCAACACAGACGAAACAAAATCTTTCATTTTAACTTTGAATGTGGCACAAAATAAAATGTCCTTTCGTTTGAATCCCTACAGAGCTTTGTGTACGTCCTGGTTTCTCAATCTGTGGATGTTTGTTGTTTCGTTCCTGCAGTCATGTTTCTGCCAAAGAAGAGCAAAGACAAGGATCTGGAGTCCAAGAGTCAAGTGATCGAAGGCATCAGTCGCCTCATCTGCACTGCCAAGCACCAGCAGACCATGCTGAGAGGTAACCTTCAGCACAGACAACACTCGGAGCTACAGGAGATATTCATGTCCTCTGACCTAATCAAACTTGTCAAGGTTTGATTCCAAAGAAAACCTTTAGCATTGCTCACTGTTTAACCAAGATCTGATACAATCAGAATCAGAATAAACTTTATTGTCATTGCACCGAGGTACAGTGAGAACATTTACGTACAGTCGTCCGAAAGATGGAC
>JBBPBX010036184.1:2683-31627 GCA_038048925.1 Garcialebias charrua | reverse complement strand
AGCCAAGTTTCAGAGATAACGATCACATCTGCCCCAGAAGAAGTGATTAGGATTTTCAATTCATCAAGTTTTTTTAGAAGGCTACGAGCGTTTACATGCAGAAAACGGAGACCTGAAATATTTTTAAACTCATTAGGTGTACAGTAGTTAGTGATTGGCCCTGGGTTTGGCTGAATCCCTGAGATCAATAACAACATTAATATCAGACATTTACTTGACTTCTTTGTCAGTGATGTGTAATTACAGGAGTTAACAGTGTGACATTTTGCCCCCATAATTGAACCATGTGAAACATTAATGAAGACACGATCATTCAGAGCCCAAAAACAATGAAAGTCGCAGTGATGGGCAGATCCAGATGAGTTGATAAGATTCAGTGATTCCAGGTAGTCTGAGAACTGAAAATAATGACAGTAATATGAATGATGCAGAAAAGTCTCTGACCATAAAGCGTCACAATTTAAGTGTGCAAACAGTTCCTTTGAGGAGGCCCAACTACAGTTTGTGTGATAGGGGGTCCAGCCCCCCTGTGAATATGAATGGATGTGGTCCTGGTTAACACAAGCTGGATCCAGAATCAACGGGTAGAAACAAGCAATTTGCAGCAAACAGCAGAGTGTGATGCCAGAAATGCCTCTTAAAATTAAGGGCATGATTGTAGCCTGTATCAGGACAGCAAAGGGACAACAGCGTGAACAGCACCAAACAACAGCAACAGCAGCTCCTGATCCTCAGCGGCGCACGATTCTCTCCGCCCGTCTGATCCACAAGTAGCTCCCCAACAGTGTGGAACAGGCACCAAACAGCAACGATCACCAAACAGCGACGATCCTGATCCTCCGCGCTTCACTTTCTGCTCGTCTGATCCACAAACAGCTCTCCTCCGCGCTTCACTTTCTGCTCGTCTGATCCACAAACAGCTCTCGGTGTGAAAACAGGCACCAAACAGCGACGATCCAGATCCTCCGCGCTTCACTCTCCGCTCGTTTGATCCACAAACAGCCCACAACAACGAAATGAGGCTCTTTAAAGTTATCTGCAGCAGGTAAGATGTTTATTGTTGAGCTCACAACAACAAATGAGGCTCTTTAAAGATTTATCTACAGCAGATAAGATATTTGTTGTTGAGGTATTGGTTTCTTCAAAAATGAGGCTCTTTAAAAAGTTATCTACAACAGGTAAGATGTTCGTTATTATTGCTGCTCCCCTCTTCAGCCTTCAGCCTCTTCAGCCTGAAAAAGCCACCTCCAGAAAAAAACACAGCAAGTCCAGAGGGTCTGAAGCCTAATTGAACCTCTCAGCTCCAGAAATTATTTCAGCAGCAGCAGTTCAAACATCCGCACGTCCCTCAGATGAACGCGCGTGTGAGCACAGAGCAGAGAGAGCGCAGATCCTGTCGGGTCCAATCAGCTGCAAACACACGCGCGCAGATGTGCTCAGGATCCAGGAGGTGAAACAGACGTGGACTTAATGTAGGTGATGTCCCCACAACCAGTTCGGTTCGGTTCTGGTCCAGTCAAAAACACCTCCCCCACGCTCACGCACCAGGTACGCTTTCTTCCTCCCATGCCACGAGGTCAACAAAGGACAGCAGAAAAGATCAGCAAAGTAAAAAACTTCCCTGCTAATCTTGTTGAAAACCAGGAGAAACCACAGGAGAACCGCAGATCCAAGTGGGACGTTCAAACGGGTCCAGTGAGTGGCAGAAGAAACACCGGGTCTTCGTGGGCGGCTCTCCGGCTTTAGGGCTCACCTGGCCGGCAAGGTACGCTCAGAATGACCGATGGGGTGAAGCTTCCGAACCTGGTCCGACAGAAATTTTTTGAACGGTCCGTCCGGCTCTCTGAGCTACTGAACACCGAATTCAGATGGAAAGATGGACCAGCTTTGGTCCAATTTGAAAAAACGGGTCAGTTAGATGATAAAAGACTCAGAGAGACAGACGTGCTGCCGCTCCTGACCTCGCCGGAACCGGAACACATGAAGTTTAGAATATTAAAACTATTTCAAACTCACAGCTGCTCAAACAAAAGCTGCATTGTGGATTTTTACTTTGCTTCACTTTGAAATCACACAAATATTTGACACTTTGACTCTTCTCAACCATCTGAGGCCAAAGAGAACTGCTGGAAAAATCCACCATACAACATTTGTTCAGGAGCTGTGAGATGTTGAAGCTAACAGAACTTTGTTGTGTCATGTTTTAGTAGCTGCTAGCTCAGTTAGCCTGTTAGCATAACTTCCTGTTGTTCCCCACTGACTTGTGACTGCTGTCTGCTGCAGGTCAGACTCTGGATCCTCACAAGGACTTCATCCAACCTCACTGCACAGTCTGAACATGTTTGAAGACAAGATGAAAACAGAAAACATCAAATCAGTGGAACTAGTGTGTGAATAGATCCACATTGACCAGTAGGGGGCAGTAATGGTCAGAAATCCAGCAGGACTGGATGAAGACAACACTTGTGTTCAGGACTGTAATGTTTGCAGCAGCTGAGAGCCAGGAGGACTTCATGTGGTTCCTGTCAGACTCTGAGCTCTGTGTGGACACACTTCAGAGAGCAGGATGGATTCATGTTGTGTTCTTCAAAAGGAACAAAACAAACTAAACTTTGATCCACAAAGAGACAGCAGAGACTTTTTCACTCCAACTTTTACATCATCTCAACTTTTACTCTTTTTATACACATTATTTAAAGTTTGATGTTTATCATTAAACTGAGCAGATGTTTGTAGACCAAATCCACATCTGTCCACATGAACTAAATGAGAGGACATTTCTAAGTTGACCTTTGACCCTGTAAACTTGTTCAGTGATTTCCATGAATGTGTTTAATGTGATGAAGATTAAAAAGTGTCTCTAACTTGATCCAAACAGAATTCCTCCATGGCTCTAATAACTACTACTAATAATTCAAAGTGCTGATCTCCACTGACATGATGGTAATGAACACATCTGGACTCACCGAAACTTTCTGCAGTTCCTCACAGCTGGAATCAGTCTCCACCGTCCCTCATCTGATGTGTTGTACTTCTCCAGGTCCAAGTCATCCAGAACCTCCTCTGACATCAGCAGCATGTAGGCCAGAGCTGAACACTGGATCAACGAGAGTTTCTCTGACCTGTTCTCTGACTTCAGGAACTCTTGGATCTCCTGATAAACTGAGAGGTCCTTCATCTCCATCAGACACTGGAAGATGTTGATGCTTCTGTCTGGAGACACTTCATCAATGTTCATCTTCTTCAGGTTGTTGATGATCCTCTGGATGGTTCCTGGTCTGGTCTCTGTCTGACCCAGCAGGCCTCCTAAGAGTCTCTGGTTGGACTCCACAGAGAGGCCATGAAGGAAACGAACAAACAGGTCCAGGTGGCCATTTTTACTGAGGAGGGATTTTTTCATGACTCTGTTCAGGAAGTCCTCCAGATATGAGCAACTGTTCTTCTCTCTCAGAAACCTGTCCATCACCTCCATGTTCCTGGTGGTGAAAAAGTGGAACATGTAGACTGCAGCCAGAAACTCCTGAACGCTCAGATGAACAAAGCAGTAGACTGGTTTCTGGAAGATCACACACTCTCTTCTGAAGATCTCTGTACAAACTCCTGAGTACACCGAGGCCTCTGGGACATCCAGACCACACTGCTCCAGGTCTTCTTGGTAGAACATGATGTTTCCTTCCTCCAGATGTTCAAACGCCAGCCTCCCCAGCTTCAGAAGAACTTCCCTGTCAGCCTCTGTCAGCTCCTGTGGACTGGTCTCAGGTCCTTCATGGTACTTGTTCTTCTTCCTGGTTGTCTGGACCAGCAGGAAGTGTGAGTACATGTCAGTCATGGTCTTGGGCAGCTCTCCTCTCTGCTCTGTGGTCAACATGTGGTCCAGAACTGTAGCAGTGATCCAGCAGAAGACTGGGATTCCACACATGATGTGGAGGCTCCTGGAGGTCTTCATGTGGGAGATGATTCTTCTGGACAGCTCTTCATCACTGAACCTCCTCCTGAAGTACTCCTCCTTCTGGGCGTCCGTGAAGCCTCGTACTTCTGTTAGCCTGTCCACACATGAAGGAGGGATCTGATTGGCTGCTGCAGGTCTGGAAGTGATCCAGACCAGAGCCGAGGGCAGCAGGTTCCCCTTGATGAGGTTTGTCAGCAGCACGTTGAGCGAGGACTTCTGGGTGACGTCAGAAAGCAGCTGACTGTTGGTGAAGTCCAGGTGGAGTCTGCTTTCATCCAGGCCGTCAAAGATGAAGAGAAGTTTCCAGACAGCCAGCTTCTCTGCTGGGACCTTCTGTAATGTTGGATGGAAAACATGGAGCAGCGTGAGAAGACTGTGCTGCTCATCTCTGATCAAGTTCAGCTCCCTGAACGAAAGCACAACCACCACGCTCACATCTTGGTTCTCCAAGCCCTCGGCCCAGTCCAGAGTGAACTTCAGCACCGAGAAGGTTTTTCCAACGCCAGCGACGCCGTTGGTCAGAACCACTCTGATGGATCCATGTTGCTCAGGTAAGGCTTTAAAGATGTCCTGGCACCTGATTGGAGTCTCCTGGAGGCTCTTGGTCCTGGAAGCTGTCTCCAGCTGCCTCACCTCATGTTGGCTGTTAACCTCTTCACTCTGTCCCTCTGTGATGTAGAGCTCAGTGTAGATGCTGTTGAGGAGCCTTCTACTTCCTGTTTCATCACTTCCTTCAGTCACACGTTCACATCTCCTCCTCAGACTGATCTGATGTTCCTCTAAGACCTCCTGCAGACCAACATCTGGTGAAAAATGTGACACAGAGCAGATGTGAATGCTGCAGCAGAAACTCCAACGTTCTGATTGGTTCTTCAATCTGAAGGATCTTTCTAATCATCTTAGATCTTCATTGTGTCCCACACAACAATGTGTCTGGATGAAGACAACAGGTGGACACAAATGTCTTACCTTGGACACAGCTGCTCTGACTGGCTGTCTGCAGTCCACTTCTGGGTCTTTGTCCACACTGGGGACAGGAGGAGGGTCCTGATGAAGCAGACTGGTCCCAGTATGAGGTGATGCAGCGTCTGCAGAACCAGTGTCCACAGCTGGTAGAGACTGGATCCTTCAGGACGTCCTGACACAAAGAACAGCAGGACAGCTGCTCCTCCTCACAAACACCACTCCTCTTCCTCCCTCTGTGAAGACATTTAGTGATGAAGAAGTGGAACAACAGGAAGTGTTGATCAGATCAGTTTCAGTTTATTCACACACAAAAAGAATCATAAAACATAACTGCAAGATAACAGTGTGTGAATCAGGTCTCCAAAAAGCTATTTAAAGCTTATAGACGGAGCCTGGGTACATATTACATACATTTTATAACAAATTAAAACAACATCACAGTAAGACATCAGTCCTCATACAAATTCCATATAAAACAGATTATGTTTCCTCTGATCAATCAGTTCCAGGTCCTACAAGTGAGCTCAAGTATATAAACAGAGCAGTTTGGTTTTTAACTGTTTTTTGAAGGTGGAGATGAATTTCAACTCTTTTAAACTCTCGTCAAGCTCATTCCAAATCTGTGGGCCCCTCCCAGAAAAGGTCTGACTAGTTATTTTAAGTCTTCTTAATTTAGTGTAGATAAGATGTTTTTTCCTGGTTTCATAAGTATGTTGTGGACCACTGATTGGAACGAGCTCTGTCAATCTATTACTAGTTTTATTTACAATTTGAAACATCAAACAGGAGTTTTGAAACACATTTAATTCTGTTAGTCAAAGAAACAATGACATAGATAGGATGTGGGGGCGTTATACTCAAGACCATGATACAGTTCTTATTATCTTCTTTTGAAGACTTTCAAGTTTCTTAACATAACTAGGGTAAGTACTGCACCATATAACATTACAGTATGTAAAGTGTGGCTCAATGAGAGTTTTATAGATTGTTAAGAGTGTGGATAGAGGCAAATAATATCGTAATTTAAAAAACAAGCCAACATATTTGGACAATTTTGTTAGAAGACACTCGATATGCAATTTAAAATTTAAGGATTCGTCTATGTGGACCCCCAAGAATTTTGTGGAACTTACGCTCATTAATTTCTCATTTTCAATTTTGAGAATTACATGTTCAATTAACAGTTTGGATTTATTGGGTTTAAAGAGAATACAATTTGTTTTGCTGATATTAAAAATTGTGCCTCACAACTAGCTGTCACGGTGTGGTGTGGTGAGAGTCCCGTGGTGCAGACAGGTAGACTTCAGAGGCGAGCGTAAAACCAAAATACTTTAATAAGGCGAAACAAAACAACTGACGTGGCAGTTACAAAACAATACGGATGCTCTACTGAGGCTGGAATACTAACACTAAAACATGTAAACGAAATGTACTCACAGACCAGGAGCTGGGGAACGACACACCAGGGTAACAGGGACAATGACCCGACAATGAGACACACATGACTGCTGACTAATATACATGCCTTAATTAATGCTGAACACAAACACCTGTGACGCTGAGCAGACAGACCAACAGAGGAACAGACACAGGATGTAAGGAGGGGATGGAGCCAATCCTTACAGTACCCCCCCCTCAAAGACGCCCCCCGGCGTCCCCAAAAAACACCCCCCAAAAACACAGGACGGGGGCAGAGGGAGGAACCGTAAGGATGGCGGGAACGAGAAAACACAAGGACAGTTGACAAAACACAAGGACAGCAAACCAAAAACCGACAGGAACAGGCCCTGGGACAAATGCTAAACACAAAAAGCTAAACCTAGACGAATGCTAAACACAAAAAGCTAAACCTAGAAAACCAACAAGCGCCCAAACAACGAGACCAGGACGTCGACCCCGGGCAAGGACCCCTCAGGTGGGCGACCGGGAGGCTGTCCATCACGCAGGACCCCCTCCGGAGGACGACCAGGAGGCAGTCCATACTGCAGAGACACCTCAGGCAGGCGTCTCGGGGGCCATCCATCGAGCAGGAGCTTCCGTCGAAGACGAGACCTCAGGACGGTCGAAGACGAGGGTGGGAACCTCCAGGGCCCACCCAGAACAGGAGCCCCCTCATGCGGCGCAGCGGCGCCAAGTGTAGAGACGTCCCCGGGCATTGGGACGTCAGACGTAGAGACGTCTCTGGGCGTTGAGACGTCAGGTGTGGACACCTCGAGCGTAGACACCTCGAGCGTTGACACCTCGAGCGTTGACACCTCGAGCGTTGACACCTCGAGCGTTGACACCTCGAGCGTTGACACCTCGAGCGTTGACACCTCGTGGGAGGAGTCCTCCAGGACCCACTCGGAGCAAGAAACGCGAGGGGCTCTCTCCTGAGACCCCTCTGGACAACAGTAGACGTGAGAGGGTCCCTCCAAGGACCCCTCGAGACTGGATACGTGAGGGAGTCCCTCCAGGGACCCCTCGAGACAGCAGTAGATATGGATGGCACCCTCCAGGGCCCACCCAGAACAGGTAACGTGAGGGGCTCTCTCCTGAGACCCCTCTGGACAGCAGTAGATGTGGGAGGCGTCCTCCAGGACCCTCCCGGTACAGGCAACGTGAGGGACTCCCTCCAGGGGCCCCTCCGAACAGGAAACGTGAGTTGGGATGACCTCAAACGTAGTGCAAAGACCCTCCATCGATGTGGAGAAGTCAGCGGTGAGTGGTGGACCCTCCATCGACGTGGAGGCGTCAGCGGTGAGTGGTGGACCCTCCATCGACGTGGAGGCGTCAGCGGTGAGTGGTGGACCCTCCATCGACGTGGAGGCGTCAGCGGTGAGTGGTGGACCCTCCATCGACGTGGAGGCGTCAGCGGTGAGTGGACCCTCCATCGACGTGGAGGCGTCAGCGATGAGTGGACCCTCCATCGACGTGGAGGCGTCCGTTGTGCCGGGACCTTCTGTAGAGACTGAGGCGTCCCTCGCGCCGGGACCCACTGCAGGTTGTTGGACTGCAGCAGGTTGTTGGACTGCAGCAGGTACAGGATCCCCTGTGGCAGGACCCTCTGTAGGCGATGCTGGTGACACAGCACCCTCTGTAGGTGCCACAGGCAGGACTGCACACTCTGTAGGTTCAGGCAGGACAGCACCTCCTGGTGCTTCAGGCAGGACAGCACCCCCTGGTGCTTCAGGCAGGACAGCATCCCCTGGTGCTTCAGGCAGGACAGCATCCCCTGGTGCCAAAGAGCATGCTGTGTCAGTACCCTCCATCTTAGCTTTAGCCTCCTTCTGCAATGTTCTGGCCAAAGACAAAATCTGGAGGAAACCTGAGTCAATCACAGAAGGACTGTTAATAATAATGTCATCAATAATAGAGTAAGTCTTGTATTTATAATGGAGGTCCGGGTTATTGATAGCAGCATTAAATAGTCTTTTTATCTGCTGGAAAATGTGATTGGCCTCCTCAGATCTCTGTCCCACAGCGACCCCTGTGGTCGAGGTGGGATCTGTACACCCTTCAGTGTGTCCTGCAGGCTCTTCCTGTGTGAGTCCTGCAGGAGTAGCGACCCCTGTGGTCGGATGAACAGGCTGCTCCCTTTGTGGAGGAGTCCTGTGAGACCGCTTCCTTTCAGCTGTGTGGCGTGCAGGAGTCTCCGTGACTCCTGCAGACGTGTTGTGAGGGGACGCATACCCCTCCCTCAAAGAACGTCTCCCCCGAGACGTCACGGTGCATGGACGTGGGTACCCCTCCCCCTTTGAAACGCCCGCCGGCTCTTCAGACAGCGTGGGAGAATTACGGGGGAGAGCAGGCTGAAACCCGGAAGTGCGCGGCTTCGCCGGTCGCCGCCTTCTCCTGCGGCCTCGTGTCTCCGGAGCTGGAAACGGCAGGAGTCCTCCCGGGTCCGAATCTGACTCGTCGTCGGACATATCCCACAACGAGATGGCTCGTGCAGGAGCGAAGGAGGCGTACCGGTCGGAGCAGCCGCCCCGACGCTCCCTCTCTTGCTCCGCGACCAACATGGGAGACGGAAGTTGCTCCAGCTCGGGCTCCAGCTCGGGCCTGTAGCTGCTCCAAGCGGGCTCGGTTCGAAACCCGCCGACTCTGATGGCTGCAGCTTCCCTCCGAGCAGACATCTTCAGCCTCTAGGTGAGTCTTGTTACCTGTCCGCGGGACTCAACATGGTCGGGTCATTCTGTCACGGTGTGGTGTGGTGAGAGTCCCGTGGTGCAGACAGGTAGACTTCAGAGGCGAGCGTAAAACCAAAATACTTTAATAAGGCGAAACAAAACAACTGACGTGGCAGTTACAAAACAATACGGACGCTCTACTGAGGCTGGAATACTAACACTAAAACATGTAAACGAAATGTACTCACAGACCAGGAGCTGGGGAACGACACACCAGGGTAACAGGGACAATGACCCGACAATGAGACACACATGACTGCTGACTAATATACATGCCTTAATTAATGCTGAACACAAACACCTGTGACGCTGAGCAGACAGACCAACAGAGGAACAGACACAGGATGTAAGGAGGGGATGGAGCCAATCCTTACACTAGCACCAGTTTTTACAGATATTTTTAACTATTCCTTGAGACACCATACAGTTCCTTTATTATGGAAAACATCCATAACTGTGCCAGTGCCTAAAGTTCAAAGGCCATCAGAGTTAAATGATTTCCGTCCCATTGCACTGACATCTCTGGTGATGAAGAGCTTTGAGCGTATAATTAAAAAAGGCCTTCTCTGTCAAACACAGCATCTTCTAGACCCCCTACAGTTTGCATATCAGCCCTCTAGAGGGGTGGATGATGCTGTTCTGACTATGCTGCATCTACTCTATTCCCACCTTGAAAGACCAAAAGCACATGTAAAAATTTTATTTGTGGATTTTTCATCAGCTTTTAATACTATTCAGCCAAAGATTTTAACAGAAATCTTAACAAAAGAGTTTTTAATCTCACATAGCTTGGTTTTATGGATTACAGACTTTTTAACAGGTAGGGTCCAGCAGGTCAGAGTGGGTTCAACACTCTCTGACAAAACAACCACCAGCACTGGCTCTCCCCAAGGGTGTGTTTTATCTTCACTGTTATTTATTCTGTACACAAACTCCTGCAGAAGTACTTTCCCAAATAGACATTTAATTAAATATGCTGATGACACTGCCCTGGTAAGCCTTTTAAACGACAAGGAAGAAGAGCATGGACCAGTTCTGGACTTGTTCATTAATTGGTGCAAAAAAATCGAAATTGGTTCTGAACATGGACAAAACAAAATAAATGACTATTGACTTCAGGAAGCTTCAGTCATTCTCTCCAACAACCATCAATGGAGAGAAGATTGAAACTGTCTCGTGCTACAAGTACCTGGGCGTGGTTCTGGACTGTCACAAGTGGGACTCATGGGCTGACCTTATTAGCACCAAGACTCAGCAGAAGATGTATTTTTTTTAAAGGAACTGGGTTCTTTTAGAGTCAATAACTCAATGCTTTTACCCTGATGCGTGCTCAGTAATCCAGGTAGAAAAATCTAAAAAAGCTAAGTCTGGTCCTCTGGACATTCAAAAAAAACAACAAAAAAACAAAGCAAAAAAAACTGTAGAAACGTTTCGTCTTTCGTCCGAAAGACTTCCTCAGTCTGAGAAGCTGTATTCAGCTCAGTCTTATAAATAGCACCCTCCCACAGTGGATCAACCAGTTGGCTGATGACAGCCTGAAACTGTCAATGCTTTTAATGTTTTATTCTGCTTTTATTGAAGGTATCTTAACGTTTTGTAACATCTGTTGGTTTGGCAATGGCTCAGAAGAAAGCATTGAGAAGTATAGTAACTACAGCCAGTGTAAAGGATATTGGGAGGTCAATATTAATACTGACCTCTTTACCTTAATTAATTTACTTATTCAGATTGAATAGTAATTTCACGGATTATTTTCTTTTTCAGTTTACCCAATATTTCTGTGATCTGTTTATGATGGATTAATAAACCATAAAGCCATTAAGTGACAGAGAACGTTGACTTTAGTTTGATATGCCAGGCGACACTACCATTTATTTAAAATAAATCAACTAAAATCAACATCATTACACTTGATTGACATGATTTCACTTTCTTGCAATTTAACACGCATCAGCACACTTAAATGTAACAACAGACATAAGTAATGATGACAAGTTACTATTTATGTGGCGCTATGACTTAATATAGTTTCCAGCTTAAATTGAGAGGAAAAGAAATAGGAGGAATAAAAGAGGTTGGACAGATTTAAGAGGGAAGTTTATCTTGCATTTATAAAACCAGATGACACTCTTCCATACGCGTCCAGCTAAGATATCATCACACCTCCAGTAAGCAAACAGCTGCTCCTTTACCTTAAGACGTCCGCCTCGGTTCTGGTAAAGAGCTGTGATCAGCCTTGGACTGACGAGTCGTCGGTCCCGCAAGTCCAAGCTGGACTCCACACGTGTTTACCTTGTCAGTGTCGGTGATATTTGCTTTAGTCGGCAGAAGCCGTGGCAGTCGTGGTTTTTTGGCTCAAGATAACTTATTCCAGAAAGGAATTTAATTCAAAGTTCTGAGCTTATGTGCTCGGTTCGAAGTGGACTGATAACAAGCATGTTATCAGCCTTTACTGAAGAACGAAGGTCCTTAGCTCTTGACCAAACGTCCGACAGCTTGAAGAGAAAGTTCACATCTCCTCTTCCTCCCAGGAACTAGTGGTTCCAGCTAAACTTAGAACCCTTAGTAGAGGATCTGAGACTTGTCCCTCTCCTATTGGTTCAAAAGAAACAGTCGAGGAGTTCACTTGCTGTTATCACGACCCAAGGTTATAGCCAGAAGCAGAGAGAAATGTTTAGGAAAAGACAGAGAGTGCTGGAGTCATTCTCATGAAAACAATGGATTAACTGTCTTCTTCATTTCTAAACAAAACGGCCGGGCCTCTTCGACCCGAGCCTTCAACTTTAACACAGCAGGAGTGACACAGTAATGTTTCACATTGCAGAATAACACAGCATAATAGCACACATCATGAAAATGACAAAATGTTATTCTTTTGGTTACATTAGAATAAAATTAAAGAAGCCAATAGTCTCTTTTGGTGACTATGTTCTCAGATTACAACTAATGGAATAATTTGTAGTAAATGTCTTGTTTTACTGAGAGGTCAGTAAAGGTCATCTCTGGAACAGTTCAAAAATACAAAGGTGTATCAGAGCGGGCACGGTCATGCCCACTACATCTCCCCCCTTTTGGAAGTCATCGCCAGTCCTTGGGGATGAGGTCCAACACGAAAGGATACCTTGAACTGTCTTTGATCTTGAAGTAATCCAGCAAGTGGAAGAAGAAAAATCAAAAATTATAATCCCATAAAGTTTTTGGAAATTCCATACTGTTCGTAGGTAATCCCATTGCGGTAAGCTTTTAATCCCTTGGAAAACTGAGTCTGTTAACTCTTGGAAAACAAAGTCTGTGATCCCTTGGAAAACAAAGTCTTATAATCCACAGCGGTAATTCCACAGCAGTAATTCCACAACGATTAGTTTTGTTGATTGATCAGCAACAATTGTTTTCATAATCAGCATGTAGAGGGGATCCCTCGATTGACGCAGAGGAGGCGACCCTTGGATGAAGGTTGAAGACCAAGCGTTGGAGCTGCAGGTCCCCACATCGAAGGTTGTTGGCTGGTTGGCTTCCAGTCAGTGCCACTCTGGTTCTATGTGTCATGCAATTATGTGGTTTTTAGGTGGGCTTATGATTGGGATTTTACATTAGCCTTACCTATATGCACCTGGTATGTAAGCTATCATGGTTTAGATCAGCTACAATTACCAATTAAGGGGTGGATCAATTCTGTAAAATTAGATATAGGGATCTATACCTATAAAATTTTGGAGGGCTTCTGTAACGAAGGCCTCTAATTCCAAACTATTCCTCCATTCATTACTTAGTTTAGGTTAAACTAAAATAGAAAAATGAAATATAGTTTGATCTAAATGTCTGTTGTCTTTTAGACGAACGACGTAGGATTTGGTATTCCTAATAAATTTTGAAGTCTATGGCGAGACTCATCAAAATGAATAGATAATCTAGAATAGAAACGATCGAATCGGTTCAATTTAGAAATTGTGAGACCAGTGTAGTTTATGGTACCTTGAGTAGCTTTAAACTACATTGACTCTTCAACGATTGAGGTTTTTAACAAAATGAACTGCATGTTGGCATAGTTAAATCCATTTAAGTCTTTAACTAACATTAATGCAAAACCCTTTTTTGGCTGGGAGTGTTCAGAACCAAAACAATATCTCAAATAATGACAACAGTAATGACTAAACAACAAGGAAACAACGTTTCACTGCTTTAACACACTCTTGTCGTCAGATTCCAACACGCTACACGCAAGAAAACAGGTCTCAACTTTATAACCGAGGTCAAACTAAATCTCGTGGATTTAAACGGTTGTTAAGATTAGTTTTTTGTTGTGGGTATTAGACTTAGCGTTTCTAAGTTCAAGTTGGACAATGCGACTTATAGGGTGGAAAATACGGTAGTTTAAACCTGATTAGTTTATTTACTAACTTGTGTTTGGACGACCTTATTATCCCATGAAGTCGGTGAGTTTGTGAGATCTTTGTCTTTTGTGGAGTCATTGAACGCCTTGTAAGGTTTGATCTGATTTCGATGTACCCATTTAGCAATTGGCTCTTTGCGGCCTTTGCTGATTTTGATTTCGTAGACGACTGAGGACACTTTGTCTGTTATCAGATGAGGTCCAGTCCACCTGGGCATTAGTTTGCGGGCGAGAGTTCCGGTCCCGGACTCTCCTTTCCCGGTTGCTGGGGCGAACGTATAGTACCAGACTCTGTCTCCCACTTGGAGTTCATTGTGAGAGGCCTTCTGGTCATAGTACGCCTTGCGTCCTTCAGCGGACCTTTCCAGGTTTTTCTGGGCGAAAGCAAAAGTGTTTCTGAGGTGTACATTCAAATCTTTGTCTTGGACATGGGCATGACCTAACATCACCCCCCTGTGGTTATGGGGGACCACGAACACAGGTGAGGACGTCCGTCCATGGGCACACGTTAGGATGCCATTGTTTAGTTTAAGCTGTTCGCGCAGCTGAGAGCAGACAGTACACAGGAACCTTATAGGTTTCGGCCAACGTTTCTTCTTACGTTTACCTCTTTCCGTGTAATTTAGGTGTGTCTCAAATGTCAGTGCAGTCGCAGGTGTATCTGATTTGTCAGCCTGCGATGGGTCACTGTCGTTGTAGTGTGAGTTTGCCCCCCCTTTGTCTGAAGAGGGGTCCTCGAAATCTGTAACAATGATGTCCAAGTGACTGTCAGCGTCCGGTTGACTATCATTTTGTGGACTCAAATGCTTTTGAACCAAGGTTTCCTTGAAAGCTTGGCTGATGTTTTCCCACTTCTTGACTGAAGAGGGGCTCTTTGAGTCTGTAAGAACTATGTCATTTCTGATTAGTTCTAGACCCAAATGCTCTTGAACCAAGGTTTCATCGAAAGCTTGGTTGATTGCCGAATTACCTGTCCCAGAGGACAGTACAGCCTCTTCGGTGTGGGATCCTTGGATCTCAACACGTTTCACTACCTGTGGTAGGTAGTGTTCAGTGAGTGCTGACTGTGTCAGCTCGCAGAGGAGGTTCTCTTGTTGGGCCAGAGTCTGGTCCAACTGTTGAGTCTCTTCCGTCTCACCTGTAGTTGAAAGTTCACTTACCGGGCTCCTTTCCTCGGATGAGGAGTCCCTTGTGTCCTCTGCGGTACCTGCGGTCAGGTAGTCTGTATCACAACTAGGAGGCACTTCTATTGGCAGGGGTTTTCTCACTGTTACCCACATTGTCTGTTGACCATAATCTAGAATCGCGTCGAAGCGGTTTATAAAAGCTTGGCCAACCAAAAATGGGAAAGAGTCAAGTGTAGACACAAACACCGGGTGACGTAGTGTCATTTCGCCAATCTACATGTGAACCATAGCTATAGCTGTCAGGGTTGTTCTTGTCCCTGCGAAGCCCTGCAGTTCAATAGCACATTTCTCGAAGGGTATTTGCCTGTCAACACCGTTAGCGGCGATCCTCAGCTCCTCGAACAGTTTGGCTGACATAATGGTTATGTCTGAACTGCCGTCCAGAAGGGCTTCACGCTCAAGGACACCTTCCAGTGTGATAGGCAGGTAAGCTTTCTTAGCTACCCCCCTTTGTTTAAGGTTACACAGAAACCTCACAGGTCTTGGCACACGTCTCTTTTCATGTGTACCTCTGTCTTGTTTACTGTCAGCATCTTGTTGGCTGACAACATTATGACCTTCAGGATGTTGTAGACTATCAGCAATTTGTTTGCTGTCTTTGTCATCAACTGTGTGCTCTGAGTTATTCATGTGCTCTGAGTTATCAAAGACAAGGTCACTCATTGTCCCAGTTTGGTCATCCTCTGTATCATTCAAGTTTTCAAACAACCAACTTACATCCACCACCTCATCAGAGCTTGGAGGTTTGGTGCCATTTTTCTGGAACGTTTGCGACCTTTTGCATGTCTCGGATTGTTTCATCCGAGGTACAGGTCCACGTCTCAGGGGTCCCTTCCGGGCCCACCCTGGTTTCGGGTGTCCTGTAGAGCTAACACCCACCTTTAGTTGTGCTATACGTGTTTTCTTTCAGAAAACACGTACGGCCACCAGATGTAAAGGATATTGGGAGGTCAATATTAATACTGACCTCTTTACCTTAATCCATCCATCCATCCATTTTCTTCCGCTTATCCGGGGTCGGGTCGCGGGGGTAGCAGCCTAAGTAGGGAGGCCCAGACTTCCCTCTCCCCAGCCACTTGGAGCAGCTCCTCTGGGGGAATCCCAAGGCGTTCCCAGGCCAGCCGAGAAACATAGTCCCTCCAGCGTATCCTGGGTCTTCCTCTGGGTCTCCTCCCGGTGGGACATGCCCGGAACACCTCACCAGGGAGGCGTCCAGGAGGCATCCTAACCAGATGCCCGAGCCACCTCAACTGGCTCCTCTCGATGTGGAGAAGCAGCGGCTCTACTCCGAGTCCCTCCCGGATGACTGAGCTTCTCACCCTATCTCTAAGGGAGAGTCCAGACACCCTGCGGAGAAAGCTCATTTCAGCCGCTTGTATCATATAATTAATTTACTTATTCAGATTGAATAGTAATTTCACGGATTCTTTTCTTTTTCAGTTTACCCAATATTTCTGTGATCTGTTTATGATAGATAAATAAACCATAAAGCCATTAAGTGACAGAGAACGTTGACTTTAGTTTGGTATGCCAGGCAACACTACCATTTATTTAAAAGAAATCAACTAAAATCAACATCATTACACTTCATTGACATGATTTCACTTTCTTGCAATTTAACACGCATCAGCACACTTAAATGTAACAACAGACATAAGTAATGATGACAAGTTACTAATTATCTGTGGCTCTATGACTTAATATAGTTTCCAGCTTAAATTGAGAGGAAAAGAAATAGGAGGAATAAAAGAGGTTGGAGAGATTTAAGAGGGAAGTTTATCTTGCATTTATAAAACCAGATGACACTCTTCCATACGCGTCCAGCTAAGATATCATCACACCTCCAGTAAGCAAACAGCTGCTCCTTTACCTTAAGACGTCCGCCTCGGTTCTGGTAAAGAGCTGTGATCAGCCTTGGACTGACGAGTCGTCGGTCCCGCAAGTCCAAGCTGGACTCCACACGTGTTTACCTTGTCAGTGTCGGTGATATTTGCTTTAGTCGGCAGAAGCCGTGGCAGTCGTGGTTTTTTGGCTCAAGATAACTTATTCCAGAAAGGAATTTAATTCAAAGTTCTGAGCTTATGTGCTCGGTTCGAAGTGGACTGATAACAAGCATGTTATCAGCCTTTACTGAAGAACGAAGGTCCTTAGCTCTTGACCAAATGTCCGACAGCTTGAAGAGAAAGTTCACATCTCCTCTTCCTCTCAGGAACTAGTGGTTCCAGCAAAACTTAGAACCCTTAGTAGAGGATCTGAGACTTGTCCCTCGCCTATTGGTTCAAAAGAAACAGTCGAGGAGTTCACTTGCTGTTATCACGACCCAAGGTTATAGCCAGAAGCAGAGAGAAATGTTTAGGAAAAGACAGAGAGTGCTGGAGTCATTCTCATGAAAACAACGGATTAACTGTCTTCTTCATTTCTAAACAAAACGGCCGGGCCTCTTCGACCCGAGCCTTCAACTTTAACACAGCAGGAGTGACACAGTAATGTTTCACATTGCAGAATAACATAGCATAATAGCACACATCATGAAAATGACAAAATGTTATTCTTTTGGTCACATTAGAATAAAATTAAAGAAGCCAATAGTCTCTTTTGGTGACTATGTTCTCAGATTACAACTAATGGAATAATTTATAGTAAATGTCTTGTTTTACTGAGAGGTCAGTAAAGGTAATCTCTGGAACAGTTCAAAAATACAAAGGTGTATCAGAGCGGGCACGGTCATGCCCACTACACCAGCAAACTGTTAGGGACCACTCTGCCAAATATGGAAAAGATATACATGGGCAGAGTTATGAAGAAGGCAAATAAGATTATAGCAGACACACACATCCCCTAAGATCCTCATTTGAGTTGCTTCCTTCAGGGCGAAGGTACGGCCTTCCTTTATTCTCAAGAAACAGAACAAAATTTTCTTTCATACCACAAGCAATTAAATCATTAAAGACCGAGTAAAGTAAAATTAAATGTGTGTTTTGAGTTTGTCACACGGCATAAATATGTGTTATTAATCACCCATATAAATCTGACTGATTAAAAACATTGTTTACCTTATAAAATTAAGTCTCAAAAATAATGAAAAAACATAATTGTGCCCTGGTCTGAAACGCTGGGGGCGTGTCAGCGCGTGGGCGTGGTTTCAGCTGTGTGTGGAGAGGCAGACAGGTGCAGCAGAGATCCAATAAACCTGCTCTGTTTTTATCTGAGTTCTGGCTGTAACAGCAGCTCCTTTTTCCAAGAGTTACGCTGTTTTTAGTGCACAAACAACTCTGGTTTTGTTTTTAAAGTTGAGGACACAACTATAATTCATAACTCCGCTGTTATGTGTTTAATAATAAGCGCTATTTTAGAAGATGAGCGGACTCGCTGCACCCGGTCCGACCCGGTCACATCGCATGCGGGGTCTGTGTTGGTGATTAAAATATAGAGTAATCACGTTGATAACTAAGTATGCAATGGACCTGTCGCATTTTCTTAGCAAAAAAGGTGATCCTGATGTCTTCATGGCCTCTCGTTACAAAATCGATCCAGAGTTTTTTCAGGCGGTCATCTCTCGGAAACTTAAATAAAGTCACCAAGCGGGTGCCCTGACCATTGCGACATCCAGGGAAGATGCACGAACGAGGCATAATTGATTAGCTAGCTAACAATGAACAAAATATCTATGCTATTGCTATCTGATGCTATCTGCGATTCGCGAGTGAACAGCTCCACCGAGGCGAAGAACTAATTTATATGGCTGGAGCTGCAGGGGGTGGGGCTATACTTAAGAAGACCGCGTGACGAAACGCGGTCACATTTAAAACATGCCTAAAAAATCCTGAAACAGACATATCTTTATACACAGGTTGATCTATAACTCCAAAATTAATTTATCTACAATTTTGAGACTTTTTACTCATTTACAATATTACAATTATGACATTTATAATGTTTATTGAAGAAAATATTGAAATTTACTTTACACGGTCTTTAAATAATACAAACATATCATGAATTACTGAGCTCAAACGTCTTTGCTGTGATGGATGTAAATGTCATGTTTGTATAAGTATGTTCTTTATGTCAATGCCTGCTGACAATGTTGCAAACCAATTTCCCTATGGGAACAAATAAAGCTATCTATCTATCTATTAAGAGATAACGTGTTACTCTTGAACTAGGTTTTTTTTTTCAGCTCTGCATTTACTATTTCCTCCAGTTCTGAAGGATTTTTATGTAGGAAAAAAAAACAAGTTAGTATCATCAGCAAAAAATGACCTCATGAAATATTTTTGGAAGAATTTACAAAGTCATTAATATAAAGCTCTGGAACTCACTCCCACCTGATATTCGCAACACGGACTCATTGCCACATTTCAAAGTCAAACTCAAAACTCACCTGTTTAAAGTAGCCTATGCATGATAACAATTGCATTGTCTTATTTTTTATTTTTTATTTTATTTTTTAATTCATTTTACTTGTTTTTCTATGTTTTTTAATGTATCTGGTTTATTTTTATTTTATTTTTTATGATTGACAATGTAAGGTGACCTTGAGTGCCAAGAAAGGCGCCTACAAATAAAATGTATTATTATTATTATTATTATAAATAATGAAATGTAATGGTCCCAAGATTTAACACTGGGGGACCCATGTTTGATTAATTGGGATTTTTGACGGTTTAGAATTACATACGGTTGTCTACCAAAAAGATAACTTTTAACCCAATTGTATGCCGTTTCTCTTATCTCATAATGGTGCAGCTTACACAATAATATATCAAAATCAACTGTATCAAAAGCCTTAGAGAGGTGCAGAAAAATGCCAACACCGTAATCACACAGTTCAACTGAATCAATAATTTTTTCAATAAGGTCCAAAATAGCCAGACTGGTAGAACTCTTTTTCCTGAAACCATACTGTGAATTTGAGAGAATCAGTTGTTTATCCAAGTATTCAATCTACTATGTACAACTCTTTCGAGTATCTTAGATAAAGTTGGAAGAACAGAAAAAGGGCGATAATTACCAATATCATCTTTATTTCCAGATTGTAAATTGGAATAATTTTTGCATATTTAGCCATTTTAGGCACCACACCATGGAGTAAAGATAGGTTGATGCAATATGCACGAGGTTTAACAACCGAGTTTGAAATTGCATGCAGGATTTTACTGCAAATCCCATCAGCTCCAGCTGTATAAGAACTCTTTATTTATTTAATGATTGTTTTTAGTTCACTTTCATCAGTAGGCTTCATAAAAAAAAGAGTCTAACTGCCTGAAAGATAATTCTTGTAAGAGTCTCCCTGGGAATGTTTGATTTTGTTAAAAGGTTATGACCAATAGATGAAGTAATTATTAAAACTATCAGCAAGTTTATGAAATCTCTAATTAGAGATTGCAGGAGCACCTGAAGTTGCTGGCCCCTATTAAGGACTTTATTTATAACTGAGCAAGTCTTTTTAGAGTCACCCTGAGCTGAATTTATATAGTTACCTGTTGTACAGTTTATTTTTATGTTTTAAAGAGTTCAGCATCCCTTTGGTAAGCCAAGGGTTTTGCTCATTTCTCCTACTGTTAACAATCCTTTCTGGAATAGTTATGTTAATAGCTTCTGATAATTCATAAATCCGATTATTGTAAGCAGCATCTGGTCCAGTTCTAACATCTCTGGCTGCTGCTTCATGCCACGTTCCCACCAAACGCGTCAAAACGCTCCCAACGCACCGTGTTTGCTGCTTGTCACCAGATGTCTGTTCACACCGAACGCGCGCAGTGGGAGCAGCGTCTGGCTCCCTTCCCGGTCAGATTTGTTTTGTTTTCTGTACACTGGGCAGATGAAATCAGCTGTATATGAGCCACGTTACTACTTGAGTGGGTTTTCTATGAGCCGAACTGCAGCTCCTAAAGTCTTTGTTGATATTAAAACAGGTTTTTATGTTTGGGGTGATTGTACGCTCGAGCAGACAGCGGCAACTGTAAAAATGCCAAGTTTCTTACCGGAGGCTGGTTTCTTCATGGAGGCTCGTTGGGGTAAGTTTAAAAAGTCCAAAAGTCCCGTCGTTGTTGCGTCATCACATAGCAGAGTCTCTCCCGATTGGTTGCTGCGACGGGTCGAGCTACTCGACGTGTCGTCTGCTTTGGACGCGCGCGTGGGAAAGAACTGTCGCGCGCTGCCGCTCTGCTTGAACTGCTCAAGACGCACCGCGCCTGGCCGCGCCTCCCCTGGCCGCGTCTCCACATAGACTTTGCACGTAAAGTGGCTGCTTCGGCGCGTTTGGTGGGAACGTGGCATCACTCTGACTGCAGGATGAGGAGAAAACTGTTGTTCACATCCATCCACTAGAACCTCCTGAACCATCAGAGACAGGAACCAGAACCTCACTGACTTTCAGGCTGTGCTCTGAATAATTGCTGCATTCATTCATTCAACCTTTATTTAGTCAGGTAAATCTTTTGAACCTCATGGGCTCATTTACGAAAGTGACCTGCTAAAACTAAAGAACAATGAACAGCAATGATAGAATTTCCTTAAACAATAAACAAACAAACAATAAACAATAGAAAACAAAAGAGAGAAAAAAAAAGATTTTTTTTTTTTAACAAAGCATCAAAAAACTAGCAAAACATTATAAGGTAGACGTATAAAATCAAAGACAGGAACAAATCTGCATTAGTTCTTGCCAGGATTCCAACAGATTCTGACAGATAGCTGCAGGTTCTTCAACTAAACTATTGAAGACAAGAAGATTCAGTCTAAATCAGCAACAGCTGTCTTACTTTGTATCTGAGGGTCCAGCTTCTTCACTGAGGTCTGGAAGAAGATCTTTGGACATGTCACTCTTCATGGACAGACAGCTGGGTCCTGGAGGTTCTGCTCTCTGTCTGGGGTTCTGACCTCTGAAACACAAACATGTTGTTCTTCACATCACATGAATCACATCACATGAATCACATCACATGAATCACATGAATCACATGAATCCTGAAGAAAACCACTGAAGAAGCTCTGAACACACAAACTGCTGCAGAGACTCTGAAGGTTTAAAGATCCAGAGAGAAACCTTCAGGATGGACTCACCAGTTTTCACCACATGACATGAAAACATGACAGTCAGCTCCTGTTAGTAAAATATCACTTTCTATCTGATTCATGGTGAACATCACAGCTTTTATTGCTCCGTCTTGAATCAAACTAACTCAAAACAGAAACCAACTTGAGCTTTTTCAACATGGTGTCACAACATCTTCCCTGATTGTTGGTCTCCATGAGCTCCTGCTGGTCCTCTTGGTTCTGGTCCAGTAAAGAGTTGGTGCTGAGATATTGCAGATGGTTCTGGAACAGGAAGAACTGGTCCCAGTTTGACACTTGAACTGATCTGATGAAGAAATCAAACTCCTGTTTTTTCACATGAACACATGAAAGTTGAAGGTTTGGAGGGTCCAGTTGGGTCCAACCTGCAGGTCTGGTTCTGGATGGAACTGTCTACCCTGAAGCTTTAGTGTTTACAGAAGTTGTCTTTTTCAATTCATAACCTAAAAACGGTGTTTTTGACACGTTCATGTATCTGTAGCTCCTGAGGGTGAGAGCTTCAAGACAGGAAAAAGTTCTCGATCAGCTAGAACCAGTTCTGGTGTCTTCAAGGATCTCAGTGTGTAGATGTTCTAGATCAGGGGTGTCAAAATCAAATACACCGAGGGCCAAAAATACAAATTTGCTACAAGCCAAGGGCCGGACTGGTTCAATGTTTATTTTAAGGGGGTGATATAATAATTTTTTTCTTCTTTCTGCACTCTTTTCGTTCAATGTTTTCTTTTTGATGAATTTGTTTTATTTCGTCTCTTTTAAATGAATGAATAAATGAATTAAATAAAATATTAAATAGCTTTACATGTGCTAAGTTCTTGGCATAAATCAACACAGACATGTTTCTGTTTTTAGTATTTTACATTGTTTTATAATGCAGCTGTTTATGTTTTGTTTTGTTTTTTAACACAGTTTTCTTGTGATTTTTAATTAATATGCTTTTTTATGATTGTTGCTGTTGGCTGCAAGTATCAAGCTGTGAAATCCTTCATTTTCTACAGCTGACAGCTGTTGGTCATTAATTATGATGAAGTTTAGCAACTTCTCAGTGAACATTTGAGCTCCGTGGCTTCAGCTGTGTGTTTTTATTGTTCAATCCGGGGCGGGCGCTCTAATTTCAGTCAGCCGCTCTCACCCCGGAATTACACTGCACGCGGCTCCGCCCCGCTGCGGTCCGCATGTCGCAGCTGACGTGAGTCCTCGCCCACTGCCTCCGCTCCCCTCAGGTCCGCCTGGATGCGCCGCTCCAAGACACGTGCGAGATCGCGCGATAAATCAAGTGATAAATAAGTAAGTCAGAACAAAACAATTCATTCTGTGGAAAGAAGGAGAACAACTGTAGAGAGACTGCTGCCTTGATCTTCTCTCGTAAATGAGCTACATGGTTTGAGCAACAGGAAGTGATGTTTACATTTCAGAATAAAATACTTTTTTATTTATTTATTTTTGTATTGCGTTATTAGGTGTAGTCATAGTCATAAATATAATAGTTTAGTCATAGAATAGTCATAATTGATAGTTTGACAGCATTTTTGTACAAATAAATCCGTATAGAGCTAGGATTAGTCCGCCCGTGGTGATTTTATTTTGTAAATACGGAAGTTGTGCTCGTTCCTTTTCCTGTTGGTGCGACGTAATCTTCAAAAGTTGACTCCGGCACAGCTCCGTCATCCGGCAGAAATAGAAAAATTTCTAATTTTGACGGACTGCCGTCCGCTCTCCGCAGCTCACCGCCGCCGTGCGGAGCCAGTGTAAATTCTGTCATTGATTATAATGGGTGCGTATTTGCTGCGGAGGTCGGACCGGAGCGGGGCGGAGCCGTAACGCATGTGGTGTAATTCCGGGGTCAGCCTGTCCCTCCTACGAGACGGTCAGACAGCGGGTTGGGCTGAACGCAGCTGGCCGTGGTCGGTCTCCCTGTTTCGGTTCAGCGAGAGTGGCGTCCCGCTGAAGCCCCAGAGCTCAAATGTCCAACGTAAAACTAACTTGACCGCAGTTTAATGTGGCGCTATGGCTCTACAGACATTGCATGTTGCTGTCTTGTGGTGTTTAGTGTAAAATACTTCCACACAGTGGACGTGTCAAGATGAAAAGTTGGCTAGCTGTTAGCTAAAGTGCTACTCACTATGTCCACATGCTGTAGCTGGCTTCAAACTATGAAATGGATTTCCTGAATGTGACGTGAGGCGGGTCTTATTCAGCCTGACAGCAGCAGCTTCCTGCCAGTGGTCACTATGTTCCTCGGTGAGTTCTTCTGAGCTGCTGTTCTACTGAAGCAGCAAACAATGTGAAATGTTCAAAGCCTCTCACAAATGAACAAACAGGAAGTTGTGTTGTCACTTTCTTCACCTCCGTCTCTTCCCTCCTTTCTTTCCATGTTTCTGTGGAGATTCTGTGTGAGGATGGAGACGTTGATGACTCGTTCTAATCTTCAAACTGAAGGTTTTGGCCTCGCTCTGTAGGAGAACTTTGTCTTCTGGATACGTTGGATGAAGCTGCCTGCAGTGTTTCCATGATTCAGTCCAGAGGTCAAAGGTCACTCCAGCTAGTAATCCAAGTGTGATCATGAAGCAGACAAAGCCTTGGTTTTACAGAGACTCATGTCAAGTTGAAGAGTCCACAGTGGAGACAAGAACAAAGTAAAAAGCATCAAACAGACAGAGTCAGGCTGAACAAGTCACTGCAGTCGCTCTCATTCATGTCACATCTTCATGTTGCTGCTTGAAAAGTCAGAGGAGAAACTTCCCATCAAAGCAGACTGGGAATTCACCAGTTTTCAACAAGAAATCCAACATGAAATTCTCTTCTTTGTTCTTTGAGGACTTACAGGACTCAGTTAGAAACAGTTT
Source organism: Garcialebias charrua (assembly GCA_038048925.1). NCBI lineage: Eukaryota > Metazoa > Chordata > Actinopteri > Cyprinodontiformes > Rivulidae > Garcialebias > Garcialebias charrua. Next base: position 7,043 of record JBBPBX010036184.1, on the reverse strand, counting down.
TCTTACTTTGTGTCTGAGGGTCCAGGTTCAGGACTGAAGTCTGGAGGTTCATGTTTGGACCAGTCACTCTTCATGGACAGACAGGTGGATCCTGGAGACTTTTCCTTCAGCCGACCTTCCATCTTCTGGTCTTCAGGTGGTCTGAGAGAGAAACCAGTAGAACAAATCAAAAAAGGCGTTCAATACAGGATCAACTGGACTTAGGAGGAGTTGAGGACTGAGCTTCTCAGACACGTACAAAGTCAAAGTCAAAGTCAACTTTATTGTCAAAACTGCAATATGTACAGGACATACACAGGATTGAAATTGCATTTCTCTCAGTCCCTCGGTGCAACAGTAAACATTTAAACACTAAAACATTTAATAAACATAAGCATCAAAAGTGTAATACTGTCCTGAGTTTTTTGCATAGTAGTATAAAAGTGTAATATCTATAAAATAAAATGAAAGTTCTGACATTGATATTTGTAATAGAGTGACAAAGCAGCATATGAAGTTTATGTACACAGTATATGTATGAGGTAGTTGATATTGGTATAGAGGTAAAGTGGCATGATCAACAACTACATGATTGTCTTTGTTCATGTTCAATTTTTAGGTCTGTTAGTAAAATATCTTATGAACCACTGAACAAATCAGTCTCAGAAACTTTTTGTAGATACACCTGCAACTAACTCATTGATGGAGTCAACCTGATTCAAGATGGCCGCCAAAGCTAATTGATCCTGTTGAGTTTTACAGATGTTGAGCTGAGGTTTGTTGTGGTTGTAGCTGAGAGTCTTCCTCGACACACACTATGAGCTTTGACACAACACACACACACTTTTTATTTGCATGCAGCTTAGAGAACAAACTGTTTATATGTACAGACTAATATGGAAACAAGTTGAAGTGTGAGCAGCCAGACTTTCAGAGAGTCAGAGTCAGAGAGTCTTTATTGTCATTTGCACCGCATGTAGTACATGTGATGAAAACGAGATTATGTACACAGGGTCCCAGTTACATCTAACAACATATGCAAGAGAAAAACAGTAATAACATCTAGGATTAACTAAGAGAGACATCAGCTAGTAATACACTAAGCCCTAATGTAGTAGAAAAACATCATTAAAACAGCAGCACGAACATGAGTCTTTATGAGCAGATGGTCACAGATGAACACAGCAACAAGAAACAGATCAGCATCAGCATGATGTGATATTTTGCAGTGTTTATTCTTATTATTTATTTATTCATGAGTCTGACAGCCTCAGGGTAGAAGCTGTTCCTCAGTCTAGTGGTTCTACATTTGATGCTCCTCAACCTCCGTCCTGAGGGGAGTGGTGCGAAGAGTGAATGTGCTGGGTGAGTGAGGTCTTTCATGATGCAGGTGGCTCTTTTTCTGCATCTGGAGGTGTAAATGTCTGTGATGGTGGGGAGACTGACTCCACAGACTTCTGTGCAGCCTTCACCACTCTCTGTAGAGCTTTCCTCTCTGCAACTGTGCAGCCTCCATGCCACACATTGATGCTGGAGCACAGGATGCTCTCCACTGCACACCTGTAGAAGGAGTTGAGGACTGAGCTTCTCAGACCAGCTCGTCTCAGCCGTCTGAGGAAGTAGAGTCTCTGATGACCTTTCTTGATCAGGCTGGTGGTGTTGTTGCTCCAGCTGAGGTTATCATTCAAGTGTACACCTAGGTACTTGTAGCTGGAGACCACCTCCACCGCAGATCCACCTATGTTCAGTGGGGTGTGGGTGTGTTTGTTCCTTCTGAAGTCCACAATCATCTCCTTCGTCTTCTTCACATTCATGTGAAGGTTGTTCTCTTTGCACCAGCTCTCCAGGTGTTCCACCTCCTGTCTGTAGCTGGATTCATCATTATCTGTGATGCATCCCACCACCGCTGTATCATCTGCAAACTTAACAATATGACAGCCTGGATGTGTGGCTGTACAATCATATGTGAGCAGAGTGAACAGAAGAGGGCTCAGCACACATCCTTGAGGAGAGCCAGTGCTGAGGGTTATGGTGGAGGAGGAGAAGTTGTGGATCTTCACGGACTGTGGTCTGTTTGTTAAGAAGTCTAGTACCCAGTTACACATGGAGGGGCTTAGTCCAAGTGTAGATAGTTTATCTATCAGAGTTTGGGGGATTCCTGTCATCTTCTAAAATGTTCTTCATCAATAGTTCTCCAGACTTCCTGAAGGTTTTTACACTTGTTTGATTTTTTAGTCAGCTTCACTTCTTGTACTTTGAGGAATTATTATTTGTTATTATTTGTCCTGCATGGCAGCACATTATATTATTTTCAAAGTAAAGTGAAGAATAGTAGAACAGAAGAAGAAATGTCAGGTCTAAAGACTATATGTAGTAAAATGTGAACATCAAAACATCTTTTTAGGACCAAGACCCAACTGTCAAACCAAGGCCTGGAGCAAAAAATGATACTGAGATCATTTTAATGATCATTCTCTTTTTAAAATGATTTGAGACATGAAGAAGAGAGAAAATGAAGAGTGTAACAAACAGATAATCACAGTGAAATCTAAATATGTGACAGAGGACACGAGAACACAGAATGAACAGTTTTTACATTGAAACAACAGTTTTTGACTTAAAAGACCAACAAAAACTCAGACATGAACAAATAAATACAAACATGTTCAAACTGCAGCATAGATGACTTATCTAACCTTTTTTCATTGTGTTGAACTCCAGCTGCTAACAACAAAAATATGACATTAAAAATATCTCTGATTTTATATTTTTATTTGTTTTAAGTCAGAACCAGGCACGAGGGAACACAAGCCAGTGTATCTCTGGTTCTGGTCCAAAGCTCGGGTAAATGGTGAGGGTTGTGTCAGGAAGGGCATCTGACAGGAAACAGTTTTGTCCAGGCCCGGGTTAACAACGACCACCACCGTGCTGTTAAACAGGGTGCTGGTAGAAAGTGTGCTGCTGTTAGTGGAAGATCACGAGGAGGGAAACGTGTCAGGAGACAGAGGAAGAAGAGGAAAGTCAAGAATGTAGGACTGAGGGTGGACACTCTAAATGTGAGGTCCAATAAATATTTAAGCAACAATAATAAATGAGTTGAACGTTTTACAAGATTATTAAGAAGTTAAAGTGTGACAGAGACAGCAGTCACTTTAATGCTGGACACCCTGATGCATTCTCAATAATCCAGGTAGAAAAATTCTAAAAAAGCTAAGTCTGGTCCTCTGGACATTCAAAAAATAAAACAAAACAAAGCAACAAAAAAAAAGTAGAAATTTTTCGTCTTTCGTCCGAAAGACTTCCTCAGTCTGAGTTGCTGTATTCAGCTCAGTCTTAGGCCCTGTTTACACGGACACTGTGTGGGGGAAACGCAACTTTTGGGTATGTTAATTAGGTGAAAGTTTTGCGTTGACATGGGCGAATTCTGTGGATACGACTCTCTCCCCCCACCCCCCGTACTCATGAATTTACTGTAGTTACCATGCTGGGCCTGTAGATGGCGCTGTGATCTTTGGAACCTTCACTACTGCGCATGCGCCACTGCTGCCTGCCTGAGGTAAACAAAGCACACGAGGCAGCCTGTTTTCCTCTCTGGCTAAAAGTTCAGCTACTACAAGTTGTTGTCAACAAGTTAACAACAAGTTAAAGCTGGAATTTGGATAAGAGTCAACAGATCTGACACCAAGTGTGGCCGCTGCACACCAGCTGACTGGACGTCTGGACCGGAACCGAGTCAACATGTCTGACTTTAGTCCGTGAGAATCAGCTGATTTACAGCAGCGCTACAAGGTAAACCATGTTCTTAATAATGTGTCCTGGTGTTTAGTTCGATCACAGAACAACCAACTGAGGTTTTATTTTTATTTTTTTCCTGCGAGGTCGAAGCTGTTCCACGAAGCGGACCGGCGGTTCGGATGTGGGTCCAGTTGGATGAAAACAACAGTCCAGTTCATTAAAGTTCGATTAACGTGTTTTAAAAAGTGTTCAATTTAATTCTCAGTGTTTGTGACATGAGTTTGTGGTGTTGAATAAATAAATAAATTAAAAATCAACCTGGTGTCTTCATTTTCAACATGCAGCATGTTAGGCATGACGTAACGAGTCCAGATAGCTTCATTTAGCTCAGATAAATGTAAATATCTCCCACGCTAACATAAATACTGTTTATTATTGTTAAACTGTTAATATATAGCACATTTAGTATGTTATAGTGCAGCGTGACACGTGAAATGTCCGACTGCCTCGTTAACAGACAACTGGATCCAGGCAGCTGGCTCTCTTCCAACACAGATGCAGGTAAGGTGTAGAATAATTAAATATGAGAATCAAAATATATTCCATCAGCTATAGTTCAGAAAGTGGTGCGTGTGTCCACTGTCCA
>JBBPBX010036183.1:18213-31628 GCA_038048925.1 Garcialebias charrua | reverse complement strand
ACAGGCCATAGCTCTTTTCTCCCCCACTGAGTCCGACCAGGACACTGTCCGCAGGTTCGGTTTCAACAAAGGAGACAGTCTATGCCCCCAAACTTACAGTGCACTACCTGTTGACAGGTTTTACGACACTGAAGGGGACTCACTGGAGCTCCCCAAAGGACAAGAACCCCTCTCAATTGCTTCACAGATTGAACAGGTGGTCGCTCAAGCCGACGCCCTGAAAACTGATGAAGAAAGGGACAAACTTCGCAAAGTTCTTTTAACGTATGAGAAATCATTCTCAGCTGACTCGATGGATTGTGGGTTGACCACGCTCCACACAGTGAGCATCCCAACCCCGCCTAATGCTCCCCCTGCATTTGTCAGACAGTACAAGATTCCTCTGGCAGCACATCAACCTATCAGAGAAATCATTAATGACCTGTTAGAAAAAGGTATCATCCGATACTGTAACAGCACTTACTCTGCGCCTTTATGGCCGGTGTTAAAACCTAATGGTAAGTGGAGACTCACTATAGACTACAGAAAGCTAAACAAACAAGTTCCCTTATCCAGATGGCCTATGACGCAACTCCAACAGGAACTGCCCAAGGTCACCAATGGTAAGTACTTCTCGACTCTCGACGTCGCCTCTGGTTTTTGGACCATCCCTGTGCGCGCCGAGGACCAGTACAAACTAGCTTTCACTTTTGGTGGCCGTCAGTACACCTTTAACAGGTGTCCCTTTGGCTACGCTAACTCACCTGCAGAGTTCAACATTTTCTTGAACAAAGCATGTCCAGACGCCCACGAGCGTGGGACACTGATCTACGTGGACGATGTCCTTTTGAGACAGCCAACACTGGACTCACATTTGGCTGAGATCGACCACGTTCTGAATCAGCTGACAACTGCTGGTGCTAAAATATCACTGTCGAAATGCCAATGGTGCAGAACCAAAGTGGACTACGTTGGCCTACTTGTAGGTCCTGACGGAGTACAACCACAGCTGACTCGCACCCAAGGCCTCGACAATCTCAAAGTCCCCACCAATCTCAAAGAACTACAAAGTTTTCTGGGCGTGTGTAACTACTCGAACCAGTTCATCGAAAACTATGCGGACCTTGCGAAACCACTGACTGAACTCCTTAAAAAAGACGTACCATTTGTTTGGACTGACAAACAGCAACAGGCAATGGACGCTCTTATAAACAGGATCAAGTCAGCCCCTTGTTTAGTCTACCCAGACTACAACAAAGAGTTTTACTTGGAAGTGGGCTTCTCAGCTCATTGCATAAGTGCAGGTCTGTACCAGATACACGACAGAGACAAACGTGTAGTAGCCTATGCCAGCAAAACGATGGCAGGCCCCGAGTTGAGATTCTCAGACTGTGAGAAAGCTTTACTGACCACAGTGTGGGCAGTTAAACATTTCTCCAGCTACATTGGTGGACAGAAAATCATTGTGGAAACACAACACCAGCCAGTGACCTTTCTTAACAGTGAACGCATCAGAGATGGTGTGGTGACAAACTCACGTGTTGCAACGTGGCTCATGGCGCTTCAAAGTTTTAACCTAGACATACGTTATGGTCAAAACAAGAAGTCACATCTGGGGACGGACTTGGCAATCTGCCAGAAGTGTACACAAGATGTACCAGCCACCCAGCCGCCGGTTGAGGTAAAACCCCCAGTAACTGAAGACCCGAATCACCACTTCTTTGATGACAATATCTGCAAAGATATGACAACGTTGTACGTGGATGGATCTTCATTCCTCCGCGACAAGATCTGCAGAGCAGGTGTTGGAGGGGTCCTCCTCCAAGACCAAGAGCAGATAACTTTCAGCTACAAATTAGGCTCTCAGACTTCTCAGTATGCTGAGATTGCAGGAATCCTAATAGCTCTCCAGATGGTAGTAGAACGCTCCATCAAGACGCTAGTCATCTGCACTGACTCTAACTATGCTCGTTTGAGTTTCGCTTGTCACCTCGCTGTGTGGAAACAGAACGGTTTCCTAACAAGCGACAGAAAAGTGGTCAAACACAAAGAGCTTTTCATAGCGTGTGATCACTTGGTGACATCACACGACTTACAGATCTACTGGAAGAAGGTTCCAGGGCATTCTAGAGTCCCAGGCGATGACAAGTACTACAATGACATTGCAGATTCCTTAGCCAAGGAAGGAGCCGACGAAGGTCCTCTATGGTCCTTCGACCCCTCCTGGTTAATCGAGACTCTGCCAACACATCCTTCAGTCAGAGTTATGGCAGTCACACGTGCACAGGCCGCAACCAGACCTGCTGACAACGCAGTCTCTGTACGACCCGCACTGACTGACCCAGACATCATCCAACTACAAAAGTCGGATCCTGCTATCAACTCCATGATACTGTACCTGACTGATCCGAAAAAAAATAGTCCGTCTAAAGACGACCTGGATTCCGATCCAGACCTTAAGGTCCTCTATCAGCTGCGCAAACAGCTAAAACTAATCAAGGGCATCTTAACTTTCGCTCATGGACCAACGTCCTCACCTGTGTTCGTGGTTCCCCATGACCAAAGGGGGGTGATGTTAGTTCATGCCCATGATCTCCCGTCCGCAGGACACAAAGGAGATAAAGCCACGCTGACGGCATTAAAACAAATTGCCTATTGGCCTGGAATGAAAAAGGATGTCAAGGACTACATTGAAGGGTGCGTGGTCTGTGGCCAGTTTCAGCCAACCAGACCACTTCACAGAGCACCACTGCAAAGCAGAGGCATTGCATTCCCATGGTCTGACCTCCAGATCGACTGGGTTGGACCACTCACTAAGAGCTCTAGAGGAAATAAATATTTTCTCACGGTAACCTGTGCATTCACCAAATGGGTAGAATGCCTACCAGCTCCTAACGACACAGCACAAACCACTGCTATGTTGTTAATGAATCATATATTCTCAAGGTTTGGACTTCCCCTTAGGGTGAACTCAGACCAAGGTACACACTTCACAGGTGAAGTGATGAAAGAACTGTGGAAGACGCTAGGCGTCAAGGCCAACTTTCATGTCGGCTACCACCCACAGGCTTCAGGCCAAGTAGAGAGAGCAAACAGAACTGTGGTGAGTATTTTGAAGAAATACGTGGCTGCAAACCACAAGGACTGGGACGTGAAACTCCCTCTGGTCCTCATGGCCATAAGAGCCACTCCACACACATCAACTGGCATCTCTCCCTTCGAGATGATGACCGGTCGACAAATGACTCTCCCTCTACACCTGTTGTACCAACCAGGCGACGCCGCCATGGCGACAGCCTACACTACACAACAATACATGAAAGATTTGAATGTACACCTCAGAAACACTTTTGCTTTCGCCCAGAAAAACCTGGAAAAATCCGCTGAAGGACGCAAGGCGTACTACGACCAGAAGGCCTCTCACAATGAACTCCAAGTGGGAGACAGAGTCTGGTACTATACGTTCGCCCCAGCAACCGGGAAAGGAGGGTCCGAGACCGGAACTCTCGCCCGCAAACTAATGCCCAGGTGGACTGGACCTCATCTGATAACAGACAAAGTGTCCTCAGTCGTCTACGAAATCAAAATCAGCAAAGGCCGCAAAGAGCCAATTGCTAAATGGGTACATCGAAATCAGATCAAACCTTACAAGGCGTTCAATGACTCCACAAAAGACAAAGATCTCACAAACTCACCGACTTCATGGGAAAATAAGGTCGTCCAAACACAAGATAGTAAATAAACTAATCAGGTTTGAGCTACCGTATTTTCCACCCTATAAGTCGCATTGTCCAATTTGAACTTAGAAACGCTAAGCCTAAAACCCACAACAAAAAACTAACCTTAACAACCGTTTAAATCCACGAGATTTAATTTGACCTCGGTCATAAAGTTGAGACCTGTTTTCTTGTGTGTTGCACTTTGGAATCTGACGACAAGAGTGTGTCGAAGCAGTGAAACGTTGTTTCCTTGTTGTTTAGTCATTACTGTTGTCATTAGTTGAGATATTGTTTTGGTTCTGAACACTCCCAGCCAAAAAGGTTTTGTATTAACATTGGTTAATGAATGATATGGATTTAACTATGCCAACATGCAGTTCGTTTTGTTAAATCTCAATCGTCGAAGAGTCAATGTAGTTTAAAGCTACTCAAGGTACAATAAACTACACTGGTCTCACAATTTCTAAATTGAACCGATTCGATCGTTTCTATTCTAGATTATCTATTCATTTTGATGAGTCTCGCCATAGACTTCAAAATTTATTAGGAATACCAAATCCTACGTCGTTCGTCTAAAAGACAACAGACATTTAGATCAAACTATATTTCATTTTATTTTAGTTTAACCTAAACTAAGTAATGAATGGAGGAATAGTTTGGAATTAGAGGCCTTCGTTACAGAAGCCCTCCAAAATTCTATAGGTACAGATCCCTATACCTAATTTATAGATTTGATCCACCCCTTAATTGGTAATTGTAGCTGATCTAAACCATGATAGCTTACATACCAGGTGCATATAGGTAAGGCTTAATGTAAAATCCCAATCATAAGCCCACCTTAAAAACCACATAAATGCATGACACATAGAACCAGAGTGGCACGGACTGGAAACCAACCAGCCTTCAACCTTCGATGTGGGGACATGCTACTTCAACGTTGGTCTTCAACCTTCATCCAAGGGTCGCCTCCTCTGCGTCAATCGAGGGATCCCCTCTACATGCTGATATGAAAACAATTGTTGCTGATCAATCAACAAAACTAATCGTTGTGGATTTACTGCTGTGGAATTACCGCTGTGGATTATAAGACTTTGCTTTCCAAGGGATCACAGACTTTGTTTGCCAAGAGTTAACAGACTCAGTTTTCCAAGGGATTAAAAGCTTTTCGCAATGGGATTACCTCCGAACAGTATGGAATTTCAAAAACTTTATGGGATTATAATTTTTGATTTTTCTTTTCCACTTGCTGGATTACTTCAAGATCAAAGACAGTTCAAGGTTTCCTTTCGTGTTGGACCCCATCCCCAAGGACTGGCGATGGCTTCCAAAAGGGGGGAGATGTAGTGGACCTACCCAGGGTCAAATTAAGGTTTTTGAACTGTCCAGTGATGACCTTTACTGACCTCTCAGTAAAGCAAGACATTTACTACAAAATTATTCATTTAGCTATAATCTGATAACATAGTCACCAATAAGAGACTATTTCTATCTTTGATTTTAGGCTGATGTGATCAAAAGAATAATTTTATTTGTAAGAGCATCAGTACATTTTAATGTCAGATAAATCAAATACTCTGCTTAATTCAAAATGTTGTACATGGAGGATTTCTCCTCTCCTCTCGAACTTGCATGTGAAGATAAAAGGAACACTTTATCTCATTCATTTTAGCTTGAGCTCAGGACAATCTAGACACCCAAAGACTTTTGTTTTTGTCCTATTTAATAATCAAGCTATTATCATTAATAGGTCCCATATGTGATGCTTAATGACGTTGTTTTAATCAAACCAACAGTATTTTGTTAAAGTGTTAAAGCAAAGGAATCAGTTTTATGATAAAATGCTGACATCTGAAACTAACACTTTATCTTTCTGACAAACTAATCTTTTGACCCCCTTTCAACATGTTGATGTCATCCTCACATCAACTTATGATGCCATTCGGCCAATCAGAAAGAACACATTTTCTGGGTCACGTCTCAGTTAAAACCTTCACATCTTACTTTCTCTAGAGAGTTTGCTGAGGTCCTCAACCCCTGATGAGGTGCCCCAAAGAACTGATGATCGTCTGGTCAACACGCTAATGACCATGTCATTCAGTTAAAGACTTATAACATGCCAAGTTATAAGCCATCTTCAACAGCTGAAAAGCTCTCTTTTATTGACATTCCTTTAAGGAACGTCTTATCTTGAACAACAGCACCAGGAGCTGCCGTTACTTTCGGTTCGAGTCAAGGCGCACGTCTGGAGACGCTGAGAATGGTAAACGAACTGACCAAACTGGACCGAGGGAGACTGACCATCTTCACGAGGTAACAAGTCGTCAAATGCTTTGCCAAGGGTACCAACGTGTAGCTTTAATCGGCCGGAGAACTGCCATGTTTCTGGTTAAACACATCAAGATAACTCCCTGACTCTTAACTTTTCTTCCTCCATATTTCTCCTCCTATTTCTTTTCCCTCTCAACCTAAGCTGGAAACTATATTTTTTAAGTTAAAGGGCCCACAGACTAAATATGTTAACATCCAATATTTATGTCTGTTGTGTTGAATTTAAATGTGCTGACGTATTATTTTGAAAGAAAGTGAAATCATGTCAATCAAGTGTAATGGTGTTAATTTAGTTGATTTATTTTAAATAAATGATAGTGTCTCTTTGACATATCAAACTAAGTTAACGTCTTTGTCACTTAATGGCTTTGTGTATTTATCCATCATAAAGATCACAGAAATATTGGGTAAACTGAAAAAGAACAGAATCCGTGAATTTACTATTCAATCTGAATAAGTAAATTAATTAAGATAAAAGGGAGATCAGTATTAATATTGACCTCCTCATTAATTCTTACATTTATACATGTGTATTCTGTTGTTGTGTTTTGTCATGTTCTTTGTAGGTCTACAGACAGTGGTCGGGTGTTTTGCCTTGTGCTCTCTTTGTGTATATTTCTTATATTTTGTAGTTTTACTTTCCGTCTTTCCTTTCTTTCTATCCTATTATTAAAAAAAATCTCATACAGTTTTACCAATACCATACCAATACAATATTGGTCAAAAAATGGCTTTGGGCTTAAGTTTTAAAATATACTAGGGGGCACTGTGGAGGCCATTGTCCACTTGTTATGGATTCCTGGTCAAGGAGTGGATAATGATCGATCTTACTAAATTTTGGTGAGCCTTGGTTCAAATTTGTGGAATTTAGAGCCAAACGTATGGTGACGGCGTTAAGTCTTATTTGGCCATGTCGTTACGCCCACATGCTCCACCCAAAACTATCAATGTGTGACATCACACTAAATGACTGTATTTGTGAAGAGAAAAAAAAAGGTTTACCTTGGTCCTAAATAAAGGGAACATAAATAAAATGTTTGTGTTAATATAAATACAAGAATGTCTTGTAGTTGTGTGTTTCAGTCTCAAAAGTATCCACTGGGAAAATTATCTGGGTCACGTGACTCACAGCTTTACCGGAGCTGATAAAAGGACAATGAGTTGAGCGCTGCAGGAGGGGTGTGGCAGGTGAAGACGCGTGCTGAGACGCTGCGCACGGACCGGTGGAGCTCCCGAATCAACACAGGACATCTGTAGTTGGGCTTCATGCTGAAGTTAGACCCAACTCAGGAGGGAAGGAGAAGACTTTCACAGATTGACTTAAAGTGACACCCTGGGAAGGATCCGTCCGGATTCCCTGGAGCGATACTGGAGGAGAACGCTCCAGGTTGAGAGAAGGAAACAGCTGGGACAGACGCAAACCCGGTGAGACGTTTCCTTATCATTTGTTTTCTCCTCCTCCTGTCGTTGTGAGAGACTGGAGGATCATATGGGCCCCAACGAGTCTTTCATTTTTTTATATTTTTTGAGTGACTAACGGCCGACTTTTTTTCATGGGACAATTTATTATAATTAACGAGAGATCTCTCTGGGGGAAGTTTATGGGAACTTGAACTTTTTCAGAAACTTTATTATGTTAATGTAAATGTGCTTGTGTGTAACTAATTATGTTTGAATCACAATTGGAACAGCTGATTTTTGTTTGATTAATACAGCCACGCCCTACGGCACCTTGAAGTTGACGTGTCCAATTTTATTTATTTATTCATTTTTCCTATAATGTTTATTTATGACGGTCTAGTGTTATACTCAGTTTCCTGATTACATTCAAAACTAGTTAAAAGAACTCTCTTGAGCGTGTACAAGCTCACGTTAAAAGGGAGATTGTTACAGATGGTGGCCCGTATGGGGAAACAATGTTTTTTGAATGTGTATTATTAAGCTGAGGTATCATATTTGACTGTTGTTGTTGTTTGGGGTTTTGTTAAAAAAAAATCATTTTGCATCAAGAGTGATAACTTTATTTATATTATGGAAGCAAATCCCTCACAACTAACTAAAGTTGAGGTAGAGGGTTCACTGCAAGGAGCAGATGGAGTAACATGTCATCCTTTAGAAACTGATTTAGCAGGTAGTTGTCCGGGAGATGATGCTTGGGTAACCCGTAGAAACCCTGTGGGGGAAATAACTTCTTTACTTAGTTCATTATATGCTTCAGATGAAGAAAGTGATGATGAGGAAGAAGATGATGATTCAACATATTTCTCACAAGCAGACCTCTTTAAGCTTAAAGATGATTTGAAAACAGTGGGGGAGAAGGTTAACACTTTGGAGGGAAATTTTCAGGACTCAGTGAGCAGTGCTTTAAATCGAGAGCAAAATATAAGAACATATATAGACAAAAATGTGGAGGCATTAGAACAGCTGATGATTACTACCTTACAAGAGTTTGAGGGAAAATTAGTTCAGTGTTTACAGCGACGTGATGAGAAGTGGAAGGTAGAAGTGGAGAAATTGAAGCGCGCACATCGATCTACTGCTACCCGACCCCTTATTAGTGCTGAACACACTTTGGATCTGTCTGCTGACCAAAGGACACACACTTAATGGCTCCTTCAACTGTACGGCTACCAGCAATGTTTACCTCAACATGTCAGAAGTCAAACATACCTCATTCCACCCAACCTGCTACTTATCTACAAAATGTCTATCAGCCGAGTTCAAGTTCATGCTCTGATCCCAATCGACCTGCAACTGTCCCTACCGAGATGTTTCCAGCTATACCATCCTCCAGTAGTGTGACACCTACGCTTCACACACTTGTCCCTCTCACATCTGGGAGAATACCAGCAGTTTATGCCAAGCCTCCCATCCACATGGACTTTCCCTCATTTGCAGGGGCACGAGAGGTGGCTGATGTGTTGAACTTCATTGACCAGTGTGAAACTTTCTTGTCGGTGAGACCACTCTCTGACCCTGAATTAATTGGGGCTTTAACTGGTGTCTTGAAAGGACCTGCTCACAGCTGGTGGTGTGTGGCCAAGAATGGAATCCAGAACTGGATGGAATTTAAGGAAGCTTTCTATGCTGCATTTCTTCCCCCAGACTACCTCGCGGAGGTGGAAGAAAAACTACGGGACATGGTGCAGTTACCGGAGCAGTGTTTGAGGGACTTTGCCTTCGACTATCGGGCCTTGTGTTTAAGGTGGAAGCCAGATATCTCTGAAGCCGACCTAGTAAGAAGGATCCTAAACAACTGCAATCCTAAACTGGCTGGTTGCCTCAGAGGAACTGTCACCACGATGGACCAGCTGGTTACCGTTGGGTCCCAGGTGGAAAGAGACTGTGCAGGAGCTAAGGCCTATTGGGGGAAAGTTGACCAGCAAAAGACCAAAGGAAAAGCACCAGGAAAACAACATCCTAAAGGGAACTTCAAAAGACCAGCAGATGTGGTGTCCGTAGTACAACGAGGCCAGAGGACAACACCTTCCCTTTTATATGTTCCCATAGAAATCCGAGATAAGACATGTAACGCTGTCCTGGATACCGCCTGCACATTCACACTGATGAAGCATAGCCTGTGGCAGGAAATGGCTCAGGCAGATGAACAGTTAAAACGAGCTGACAACCAAAAGTTTGCCCTAGCCAATGGAAAAACCTACAGTGCTTTGGGAAAAACAACTATTCTGTACTGTTGGCATGGAATGATGTGGGCTTTGGACACTTATTGTGGAAGACACTAACCTCGCATTTCCCATTATTCTAGGGTTGGACTTTTTGACAAAAACATCGACTATTATTAATCTGGGTGACAACACATATGGAGTCAAAGGCCCCGGGGCTATTCATTTTACCCCTTCATGGCTTCACCACCAAGCACTTCCTCAGTGGGTCTGGGTCCATCACACGTGAGCCTGATTGTGGCTTTGCCCATAAGAAACACAGATGACTTCCCAGCAGACTTGAGAACAACAGTTTTGAATCAACCACCAGAGATTACCCAACTTCTTCAAACCTGGCCCACAGTGTGCACTGATACTTTGGAAAAAACATCTATGGAAGTGCACAACATTTACACCACAGATGAGTTACCAGTTCGAGCAAGAGCATACAGGGTGTCACCCTTTAAATGACAGATAATCAAAGACCATATTGAAAAAATGCTTCGGGACGGCATCATTGAGCCCTCTCAATCTTCTTGGGCTTCTCCTGTGGTTCTTGTCCCAAAACCAGATAAGACGTTCAGGTTTTGTGTGGATTATAGGGCCTTAAATGCTAAAACAAGACAGGATGCCTACCCCATGCCTCTAATCCATGAGTTGCTGGAATCCATGAATGGAGCTTCAGTGTTTAGCACTTTGGATTTGAAATCAGGCTACTGGCAAATGGCTGTGGCTGAAGAAAGTAAAGCCAAAACGGCAGTAATAACAGCTTTTGGATTATATCAGTTTAAATGTATGCCTTTTGGACTGAAGAATGCTGGTGCCTCATTTCAGAGACTAATGGAAAGGGTGCTTGGAGACCTGAGAGGAAAAATTTGTTTTGTTTACATAGATGATGTGATCATTTTCTCTCCTACACCAGAACAACATATGAAAGATTTGGAGGAAGTTTTTGCCAAATTACACCAAGCAAACTTGACTTTAAATCTGGGAAAATGCAACTTCTTTCAACCAGAACTTTTGGGTCATATAGTGGCTGGGAGTGGGGTTCGTGTAGATCCAAATAAAAGCCTGGCAATCACAAATTACCCCGTACCCACTGATAAGAAATCACTTCAGCGATTCTTGGGGTTGGTAGGCTGGTACCACAAATCCATTTCCCATTTTGCTGACATAGCTGCACCTTTATACCATCTTCTCAAAAAAGCCAACAATTGGGAATGGTGTCCAAACTGCCAGCGGGCATTTGAACATTTAAAACAGGTCCTGGTAGAGGCCCCCATATTAATGCAACCCAACTTCCAACTGCCATTTGAGATACACACAGATGCCAGTGATGTTGGACTGGGTGCGGTACTTGTACAAATGACACCTGAGGGAGAGAGAGTCATTGCCTTTGCATCCAGAACCCTGAGGGGTGCGGAGTGTAATTATTCCACCTCAGAGAAAGAATGCTTGGCTGTTGTGTGGGCTGTTGAGAAGTGGCGGCATTTCATAGAAGGATCAGAGTTCACTTTATATACTGACCATGCAGCATTAACTTGGGCATTTAATTGTACAAAGGCAACCTCTCGCTTGACCCGATGGGTGCTTCGGTTGCAAGAATACCACTTCAAAATCAAATACAGAAAAGGTTTACATAACTTGGTTCCTGACGCGCTGTCAAGAGCAGTGTGTGAAATCCCCAGGGCGTACATTGCAGCGACCATCTCTAAATCTGGGTCAGAGTTACCTTTGGCACTGGCTGACATCAAGGAGGCTCAGGCGAAAGATTCCACCCTGCTTGACATGGTTCAATCATCTGCTAATAAGAACCCCAACAGAATAGGGTTCTGTAAAGTCCAGGATGTCTGGTACAGGAAGTCTTTGGTCACGGACCAAGGAGAAAAGTTTCAGCTGGTTGTACCCAAGTCTATGATAACCCAGTTTCTCAGTTATTTTCATGACCACCCTCTAAGTGGACACTTAGGGAAACTAAAAACATTGTTAAGGATACTGGAAGTAGCCTGGTGGCCCACAGTCAGGAAAGACGTCTGGGCCTACATTAAAACCTGTGTCACCTGCCAAAAATATAAACCGGACAATCAGAAGCCAGCGGGGCTCATGCAGCCTACTACAGTGACCGAAGCATGGGAAAAGATCGGCATTGACTTGATGGGTCCTCTTCCCCGAAGCAAGAAGGGAAACAAATACCTGTTGGTAATCGTGGACTATTTCACTAAGTGGGTAGAAATGTTTCCACTGAAAGACAGCAAAGCTCAGAAAATTACCAGCATCTTAAAGAATGAAATATTTACCCGTTTTGGTGTTCCTCGAGAGCTGGTATCAGATCGTGGCCCTCAATTTACGAGCCACGAGATGGAAAATCTCTGTCGCACTTGGGGTGTGATTCAAAAGTTCACTACAAGCTATCATCCCCAAGCCAATCTTACTGAACGGTCAAATAGAACAATCAAAACAATGATATCCTCCTTTGTGGGAGAACACCATATCAACTGGGATAATTGGATCCAAGAGTTTAGGTTTGCCATCAACGCTGCACAGCATGAGACAACTGGAAAGTCGCCAACCGAGCTTACTCTTGGTCAACCTCTCAAAGGTCCATTGGAGAGAATCATTGGCCACTCTCCTAGTCCTCAGCAGACACACTATAAATTCCTGGATAGACACAATGAAATGATTGAACAGGTTAAGCGGAAGATAGGGTTGAACCAGGCCCGACAAGCTAAGTATTATAATGCCCGTAGGAGAAGTGTACAGCTCTTGCCGGGAGACTTAGTCTGGGTTCGGTCCCATCCTCTCTCCAAAGCCTCTGACAGATTTTCCTCAAAGCTAGCGCCTAGATGGTCAGGTCCAGCTGTTGTGAGGAAACAATTAGGTCCTGTGAATTACCAGATACAGTGGACAGACCAGAATAAAAAAATAGATACAGTTAATGTGGTGAATCTAAAACCCTATTATGGAGTTCAGGTCCAGGTGCCTCCGGCAGGGGGGGGGGGGATCTGTGACATCACACTAAATGACTGTATTTGTGAAGAGAAAAAAAAAGGTTTACCTTGGTCCTAAATAAAGGGAACATAAATAAAATGTTTGTGTTAATATAAATACAAGAATGTCTTGTAGTTGTGTGTTTCAGTCTCAAAAGTATCCACTGGGAAAATTATCTGGGTCACGTGACTCACAGCTTTACCGGAGCTGATAAAAGGACAATGAGTTGAGCGCTGCAGGAGGGGTGTGGCAGGTGAAGACGCGTGCTGAGACGCTGCGCACGGACCGGTGGAGCTCCCGAATCAACACAGGACATCTGTAGTTGGGCTTCATGCTGAAGTTAGACCCAACTCAGGAGGGAAGGAGAAGACTTTCACAGATTGACTTAAAGTGACACCCTGGGAAGGATCGGTCCGGATTCCCTGGAGCGATACTGGAGGAGAACGCTCCAGGTTGAGAGAAGGAAACAGCTGGGACAGACGCAAACCCGGTGAGACGTTTCCTTATCATTTGTTTTCTCCTCCTCCTGTCGTTGTGAGAGACTGGAGGATCATATGGGCCCCAACGAGTCTTTCATTTTTTAATATTTTTTGAGTGACTAACGGCCGACTTTTTTTCATGGGACAATTTATTATAATTAACGAGAGATCTCTCTGGGGGAAGTTTATGGGAACTTGAACTTTTTCAGAAACTTTATTATGTTAATGTAAATGTGCTTGTGTGTAATTTTGAATCACAA
>JBBPBX010036183.1:0-10719 GCA_038048925.1 Garcialebias charrua | reverse complement strand
ACAGCTGCCAGGGAAGATGAGTATTTTTTTAGCAGGAAAGATGATTGCTGTATGTATTACACACAGGGGAGATGCACCACACTTACTGTCCAAGAACCTCGTCAACCACATGATGGGGAATCCAACTTTCAGTGCCACTGTCGAAGATGTGATGATGAGGAGGCACCAAAGTTCTACGACAGGTAGGAGCTAGGCTCATGCAAGCACTATCAAACACCTGGAGAATAGTTTTAGATTCAAATGAAGATTTTTTTTATGCTTTATTTATCTGGTTTGAAAGGACAGTTTTGTACCTAGCAACACAGTGGTATAATCACAAATTAAATCATTTGAATCCTAAATTCTAATTTATTACAGAAGTAGCCAAATTGATATTTTGTATGTTTTTCACGCTGTAAACAGCTGTTTTTTGTTTGTTTGTTTGTTTTTTAGGTCCTCGAAGCTGATACGGATTAATCATTGCAATTGCAGAACGGCAACCTTTTTGAAATGAAATGGCTGGATGCCTCCGAATTGTCAAGAATTTTCAGAAGCAAGCTTTTGTGGAGGACTATCTCAAATGGTACATCATTTACAGAAATGTTGGTGCCATTAAACAGTTAGTAATAACCAGTCTGCCATTAATGCTCAAAAATATACTGTGTTTAAAAATAAAGTAAAATTATATGATCATATGACGCAGTATGACTTCAGTAATGCCATTTATATGTTCATCACCACAGCAAATGACATTACGAGACCTTCATGTATTTATTAAAAGCTAAATAAAAACCCCAACTTTACTTTGCCTAGTATATGAGACTATGCATTTCAAATTAGTCCAAATATATTCCAACAAAAATTTTGGTTGTGAAGGGCATTTAACACACGTTTAAGGATATTGAGTAGTTCATTTCTATGCTACAATACAATGATTACACTGTTCTATATCTGTCCTCAACAGATTCAAAGATGGATTGGCAAGTCTAGGGTTCTTCGCTGCACTACAGCAGAATCCCAGTGTTATGTTTCTCTGACAAGACCCTGACTGCTTCAGACTTGGAGAACATAGACCACCTCTCAGCCCAGTAGGAAGCAACAGGTGACAGAAGGAAACCAAAACACTTTGCTTTTGGGGAGATTATCTGCTTGATTCTGAAGGTTTGCACGGACAGATTGTTTTATTGTTCAAAATGTTTGGAAATGTTGGATTTTAGTTTTAATGAAAATAAAGCAAAAACAAGGAATTAAGTTTTCCTTAATGCAGTGTCCAATAACTACAATTACCGTATTCACTGTATTTTCTACAGAGAAAGTGGCGGCTGTGTCTCTCGAAGAATTGCTCAGAATAACAATTCAGAGGAGCTGAAGGTCACTATCAGAGCAACCTGGGCTCTCAACACCTGAGCAGGTGCCACAGACTGATCCACTCCACGCCATGCCGCATCGCTGCAGTAATCCAGGCAAAAAAGAGCTCCAAGTAATCAGTCTGTGTGTAATGAATGAATATACAAGTTTCACTTTTTGAATGGATTTACTGAAATAAAACTTTTTCACGATAATTTAAGTTTATGACCAGCACCTGGTTACTGATCATCCAACAATGTTCAGCCAGGTCATCTGGATAGTTTTTTTTTTCTTGTGAGAACA
The DNA here is from genome assembly GCA_038048925.1 of Garcialebias charrua. Lineage (NCBI taxonomy): Eukaryota > Metazoa > Chordata > Actinopteri > Cyprinodontiformes > Rivulidae > Garcialebias > Garcialebias charrua. The sequence goes on along the minus strand of JBBPBX010036183.1, from coordinate 9,090 downwards.
AAAAAAAAAAAAAGAAGAAACTGTCCAGATGACTTGACTGAACATTGTCATTTTACCATAATCATTTCATTATAATGTTAAATGTTTTTAGTTTTGTTTTATACTGTGATTGGAACTTTACATTTATTCTTTAATTTCATCTTAATGTTTGGAACATTCTAGTAAAGCTGTAAATTGTTATAAAATTTGTTGACGTAAATTTTGATTATCTCTTGTTGGCTGTACCTCATCTGTGGATTTTGTTTAAAACAGGTCTCATGTACAACATGAGTCCTTGTGAATCAATGAGACTAACCTTGTATAAATAAAGGTTTAATGAGAAAAAGATTCTGTGTAAACCTTGAAGAGAAACAGTCAGTTTAAGACTTGTTCACATGGTGGTAAAAACGTGGTCTAAATAAATCAACTAAAGTGTAATAGAACCATTTTATTTTGTACAATGATGTTTGTTTAACAAAAAATATTGGATCTAACGTTTACTTTCAGAATGGCTGACTTCGAATATCTTATTCACATATGGATTTAGAAGACTTGTGGTAAAATATAAACGAGTATTATTTGTTGCCTGCCAGATCAAACCAAAATTGACAAGAAAAACAGAAATGTGTACATTGAAAAAAATCTAAAAAAAGAAATACTGTAAGATTTATCATTACTAAAGTCAGCATCACACAAATACAATATTTACTTGTTTAAATGTAATGGAAGAACAGGTAACAAAAAAGAAATTGAAAGTACATGACATGTATCAACGGACGTTAATACCATCTTGTCATTAATACCATAAGCTCGACAATTTGGGCAACACTCAGGGGCAGATATAAGATTTCATCTTCTTTCTGCTGCCTTCATTTTATCCTACTTGTATTCTTGTATCTGATGAAACTGTCTTGTATTGTTCTTTTAAAATGAATGAATAAACATCAAATCAAACACTGTTAGTTCTTTCATTCAGCCATTCAGGTCCTGCAGCCAACGATGGGAGCAGCATGATGAAACCATGGGCACCTGCACGCCACCTGAAAATTGGATGAAATAAAGTTATATTTTTATAGCAGTGTTTGACAATTGTATATATGAGAACACTTTACAACAGTTGTAGGATGAAGAGGAAGATGTGAACAATTCAGAGAAGCTGAAGGCCACTATCAGAGCAACCTGGGCTCTCATAACACCTGAGCAGTGCCACAGACTGATCCATTTCTACTTGGATCTAATCTACCTGGATTATTGAGCATGCATCAGGGTACTTTACAACAGTATTTACATGATGTGCATTCACAGTTAAGAACACCTGACCGCTGGAACTACCACTGTTCTAGCTTCACTAGTATATTTTTTATAAAGTACTGCGTACATATGTAGTGTGTGATGTAGTTCGTTTGCTTTTATTACTTCCTGTATGGAAGATACTCCTAATTTCATTGTACATTTTACTGTACGCTGACAGTAATGTCATTCATTAATTCATTGCGACACCTCCAGGGAAACTAAACATTAAATCACTTAGAGTCCGAACAAATTAAGGTTGTTATCTATAGTTAAATACTATTTTTCATTCATTCATTCAACCTTTATTTACAGGCTAGCCTCGTTGATTTAAAGCATGCAACCGATATATTAAGATTTGTGGTGACTGCAGATTAAAGATGAGCACAGATTAAACAGCTGCCCAGTGTAAATATTAAAATTGAGCTTGCTGTCGGTCTCTCTATTAAAACTGAAGAAACTTGTTTTAGCATTTGTGCTAACTTAAACAGCTAATCGCTGCTACACTTGCTAACTTACACACACTAGTTCTCTGTGGACAAATATACTTATAGTTTGCAAAATCGGGGGCTTCGATTAACGTTTCAATGAGCATGTTATGTAAACAACACATTATGCCGCACGAGTAATGTAACTGAAATGTACGTCAACAAAACTTAATTACCTTGAAGATCCTTGTGAGTTCTTCCAGGCAGCGTCGTGTCTTCTTTAAGCATGAACAAAACACCGCATGCTCAATAATCCAGGTAGAAAAATCTAACAAAACAGTTTATAGCTACAGGCTAAATGCTAACTGTACCTCCGTGTGTTTGTTTGTTTGTTTGTGTGTGCGTGTGTGTGTGTGTGTGCTGTGTTCGGTTTTGTGTTGTTAATAAAGTAAAAAAAAAATAGTGGAAAAAACAATAGTTTGTCTTAATGTAATTTCGTTTTTCCAAATGTTGTTGTGTTTTTCTTGTTTTTGTTGTGTTTTTCCAAATGTAATTCCGTTTTTTTTCTAATGTGATTCGGGCCACTTCCGCTTTGGCCACTTCCGGTTTGCTTAATGTAATTTGTTTTTTTCTACTTCCGCTTTGGCCACTTCCGGTTTGGCTTAATGTAATTCTGTTTTTTCAAATGTTGTTGTGTTTTTTCAAATGTAATTTCGTTTTTTCAAATGTAATTCTGTTTTTTCAAATGTCGTTGTGTTTTTGTTGTTTTTGTTGTGTTTTTTCAAATGTAATTCCGTTTTTTCAAATGTTGTTGATTTACACCTTGGGGCCACCGTACCTACGTTCTCAGCAGAGTCACAGTAAAGCCTTGCTGTGCCTCATTCACTCATTTCTGAAAGAATTTGTTTTCTGGGAGTTTTATTTTGAAAGCTCAGTCAGGAGCTGGCTCTGTTCCTGCCGGGAGAAGCGCTCTTTTTGCTCGTCTGAATCAGCACACACGCGCGGAAGTCATTTGGACGTGAACTGGACAACACAGTCCGTTAGTGTCCACAAACTTCAACTCTTATCTCCAGAGACGTAGCGTCAACAGGTAACGAGGCGTTGATTGTGTTCTGAACGTGTGAGAAGTCCAGCTGAACTCGTGTTGGGAAAGTGTCACCCTGTCAGTTCAAAATAATTAACTTCCTTTAAACTTAGCTTTCATTTTTCATTTCTTCCTCCTTCATCTTATTTTTCTTAAAGGGGACCACACATGCAAAATTCACTTTTTAATGTTTTTTTACTAAACTTTGGGTATTTACTTCATAAAAAAACAGTCCTTGTGCCAAAAAAATGCACCCAGTGGTTTATTTACTCTAAGTAGATTTATTTTACTGTGATGAAAACGGTTCGTTTTTGAAATAAAATGGAAGTCAATCGCGCCTGTGACGTCACAGGCGCGAGGACAACCCACCTCAAACCTGAGTCCAGCCCCTCACCTGGTTAGGCTCAACCCACTTCTGTATTAAACACATGACTGTTGTTTTTCATGATTTCATCTCATCTTTTGTTTATATGTTATTAATTTCATGTGTACAGCACTTTGTTGCAGCTGTGGTTTTTTAAATGGCTTTATAAATAAAGTATAATTGTTATTTTTATGTTTTTTAGTTCAATTTTTAGTGTATTTGCGATCTCTCCCAACGCGCCGCCGGCAAAAATTAAACGAGCATACCCCCGGCGTAGAGACCGGTTGCGACGGGACCCTCTTCTGGCGCCATGGAGCGGAGCTTCAACTGTACAGCCTTGCTGCAGCCTCGCAGCAGCCTCGCAGCAGTGAGGACCTTCCCCTTACGGATTAATTTACGGGAGACACTTGGTGAACTTTGTGTTGTCTTGACTGGAACAGCGATAACGCCCAAAGTCTCCGAGCGGAGCTGGCGAAAACCGGAAGAGGAACAAGCTAACATTAGCTTCGGATTCGGGTGGTCTAATGCTAAAAGGAGCAGCAAACTGCGGCGCGCTCAGACGGGTTTCGGTAAGTTATCTTAAGCTAGCACTAACAGTAAGTCAAATGAGTAATAAAAAAAGAGCTAATTTTAAAACAACAACACATTACAGATACTGGCTGTTACGAGGGCGTAAACAGATCTTTGAAGGGCGTGGACTTCAGAACTTCTATCAGAAACCGGTCGTTCAAAACGAAAGTTAAAACTGGCAGAATTAAAAAGGGTATAATTGATTATCTAAGAATTATTTTGTGCATTAAATTGAAGGAATAGGGTCTAGATAGCACACAGAAATAACATAAAAATTTAAAAAATGCATCTGAGGTCCCCTTTAAGCCATTAATCTGTTAAGTAAATGTGCCAACAGTAAGTTAGACCCTAACTGTCTGTTTGTTTTTAACTTGAATTCTTGTCAAAGTAGTTAGTAAATCAGAGCTAATATCGATACAAATGTTTAATGTACTTTTATGATTGTTTCAATAAAAGGTCTATTTTCTGGTGGACCAACATAAGTTGAAGTCTCTCGTGGAATTACATTTCGTTCAGTCACATTAACGCAATTTAATCCGGAAAAAGGGTGAACTCGCGAATATTGATGATGGATGTGTGTAGATAAAATCTGCTCAAACCTTTCATCTAAAATATAGGTAAGTCAGTAAACTGACCAATCCACCTATATTATTACATTTGGTGACCCGTAAGTGTTTAATTACACTTATATTATTACACACATAACAGCGGAGTTATGAATTATAGTTGTGTCCTCAACTTTAAAAACAAAACCAGAGTTGTTTGTGCACTAAAAACAGCGCAACTCTTGGAAAAAGGAGATGCTGCTACAGCCAGAACTCAGATAAAAACAGAGCAGGTTTACTGGATCTCTGCTGCACCTGTCTGCCTCTCCACACACAGCTCAGGCTGTGAAGAACGATGCCGACCGTCACAGTGGTCACTGTCTGACTCGACAGTGGTCACTGTCTGACTCGTCACAGTGGTCACTGTCTGACTCTGTCTGACTTGAGTCTGGCTCTGGAGGTTCAAATGAGTGGGGCTGGAGAACTCCAATTAGGCTGCCAGCCTTCGCGAACATCTTCAGGGTGCAGGACACGGGGGCAGTACTGTGCTGAAACCATGCCCACGCGCTGACACGCCCCCAGCGTTTCAGACCAGGGCACAATTATGTTTTTTCATTATTTTGAGACTTCATTTTATAAGGTAAACAATGTTTTTAATCAGTCAGATTTATATGGGTGATTAATAACATATTTATTAGGCTTGTTATAGATAAACCGATTCGACCGGATATCCGGTTTGACAAGCTAGCGATGTGTTTGCATCGGTAGCAGCCACGTAAACCGACAGCAACCATCCACAAATCCAGAGATGAACCGGTTGAAAAGACACGGACCGGTTATCGCGAGACTTGCTGGGTTTACAATGCGTTTCTAAAACAACGCAAGAGTTGGAAATGCCCACAAAGCTATTCTCACGCATGCGCCGTAGCTCACCAAGACGACGAACATGGATGTAAATAGTAGCAGCAGCGCCAGCGAGTCACCGCGAAAGATTTTCAATACATCAGCCAGACAAAACTCTAAAGTGTGGAACGTTTTCGGGTTTTACTAGAAGGACGGAAAACTCGACAAAAGCCACGCTATTTGTAAGCTATGCAGAGCACCTCTGAAGTACACTGGTAGCACGACAAACCTCGACCAACATGCAACGAGGAAACGCAGAGAGGAGTACTGCAAACTTCTCAAGCCTCATAACAACGAGCATGTAGCTGCATCACAGAAAGCGACGGGTAACGTTATCACTAAATTTTACGGGCAACTCTGTGATAGTTCATCACGAGCTACACAGTCCTTGAAGATCTCTTCCACACTGCAGTAGCTCTGGACCCCCGTTTTAAGTCTCTGCCCTTCCTCAGTAGCCATGATTCAGAGAGGACATTCACAAGCCTATCATCAGAAGCAACATCCCTGCATCACAAGGTAAATCCCCCAACACGCTGTCAAAATATACATATTATGGTGCATTCAGTTACAGTCTGCTGTGTTTTGTTGCTGTCACTAGATTTATTCTGCCTACTGTTTTTTGATTGTTTACACTGCATTTAACCATACTGTACACTAAATGTAATGTCATGTTTTATTTCTAGGTAACGGGGGATTCAGTTCAGAGAGGTCCAGTGCAGACTGATCCATGTCAGACTGAACCTGCAAATGGAGATCTGGATGTCTGCAATGATACACCCCAGACCCAAGATGAGCATAAAGGTTTGTGTTTTATAACTTGTGATCAAGAATGAGCTGACTTTGTCTTAAACTTGTGCTGCAGTCATTGTATCAGCATAAAACACATTCACTATAATGAGAGAATCTGCATGCACAGAAAGAGTTAAATAATAATCATGATGATAATGATACATCTTTTACAAATGTTATACACGAGTCCCTACATAAATAAATTCTGAACATCAGATGAAGATTTTTACATAAAATGGTAAAGTCAGTAAAAAAAAAAAAACTTCATGGCTAACATAGCCAGTAATATATGGTGCTTGTTTTCTATTTCAGATGATGAACCACCTTGTAAAAAGAAGAAAATGTCAGCGCTGGACGAGCTGTTGGGAGACTTTGAAGTGAGGATGGCAACTAGATCTGTGAGGGACCAGGCCAGTGAAGAAGTCAAGAGGTAAAGAGAGCATGTTTTTATATTAATCCGTGCCCACCTGCTCACACAAACTCATGTTCGTGCTGCTGTTGTTAGGTGTACTGTTCTTGCATTATGTTTTGTATTATTAAGTTCAAGTTCAAGTGTTTATTTGTCATATGCAGGTTAACACAGGGTTAACTTAGTACAATGAAATGCTCAGGATGAGAAAAAACGATTTTGACTGGCTAAAAAACAAACAACAAGCAAACAGGAAATACTAAAGCATGCAATAAGGGTACAAAATAAACTACCAAAAAGTGAAACAGTAATTATAATATTTACTAAGTTTCTGAAGAGAAAAATAGTAAACAACATGGTAGAATTTTAACGGTGAAGCAGGATGAATTTGTGTGAATAACTATTTCAAGGTAGTAATGAAATATAAGCTAAAATGCACATGATCTATATTGCACATAACTACCAAACTACAGGTTGTGTGACAGGTTATTGCACACACAGGAGCTTTGTGCTTATAGCTTATTCCTGGGTTTTTTTTTTCCTAGTGATTTTTATTTTATTACATGCTGCTGTAACCATTTGTGCCTTTTATATTTTTTCTGTATTTTCTGTAGGAAATTTTCTTTTAGCTGGTCTTTTTAGGTCCATGTTTAAAAATAAACACATTTAACATGTGATTATTTTGTTTGGCTTTTTACTTTATTTTTACCAGTGCTTTACAGCACCCTTTTAGATATGATATATGTGGACTTTTACAAATTTAAAAATGCTCTAAGAATGTCACATTGATAGAAATGGTCCTTTTTCTTTCATAATGAAATATTTGTCTACCGGTACATCAACAAATGTTAAAACGTAGAATTATTTGAAGTTTAATCGAATCGAACCGAATCGCTTTTACACTGCATCGAATCGAATCGTTCAGTTTTTAAAATAAATCGTTTTTGAATCGAATCGTAACCTTTGTATCTAGATGTGAATCGAATCGTCTGTCCCATAGAGATGTACAACTCTAATATTTATGCCGTGTGACAAACTCAAAACACACATTTAATTTTACTTTACACAGTCTTTAAATGTAATGGCACAGTTTCAGAATAACGTTCCTGTCTTTGAATGAACTGTTCCCTACAGTTCTTAATATCCTCAAAAGGTTTCAAGACGTTGTACAATCTGAATGGGTTCAGGAACATTTCCCCAAACCACTGTCTGTGAACACAGTTCACTGTACAATCCACAAATACAGACTAAAGCTCTGTCATGCCAACAAGAAGACCTGTGTGTACATCTTTAAGGAATGCCAGGACCTTCTGTGGGCCAAAGTTTTTATAAAATGGATTGAGCCCAAGTGGATAACTGGTTTATGATCAGATAAATAAAAATCACAATTGTTTTGTAAAACCACAGATGTTTTTTATACTACAACCCGGATTTCAAAAGTTGGGACACTAAATAAATTGTGATTAAAAACTGAATGCAATGATGTGGAGATGGAAAATGTCAATATTTTATTCGTAATAGAACATAGATGACAGATCAAAAGTTTAATCTGAGTAAATGTAACATTTTAAAGGAAAAATATGTTGATTCAAAATTTCAGTGTCAACAAATCCCAAAAAAGTTGGGACAAGTAGCAATAAGTGGCTGGAAAAAGGAAATTGAGCATATAACGAACAGCTGGAAGACCAATTAACACTAATTAGGTCAATTGACAACATGATTGGGTATAAAAAGAGCTTCTCAGAGTGTCAGTGTCTCTCAGAAGCCAAGATGGTAAGAGGATCACCAATTCCACCATTGTTGCGCAGAAAGATAGTGCAGCAATACCAGAATGGTGTTACCCAGCGTAAAATAGAAAAGACTTACCGTATTCGTCGGATTATAATACGCTCCTGTGTATAACACGCTTTGTCCAATTATTGCCAATAAATTGGAAAAATCCGTTAATAACACGCATCTATTATGCGTCACCGCTACGCGACGCGTCAGCGCCTCATTTGCCCTGCTTAAAATGGCGGCCACAGAAGCGAGCGAGCACCGAAGGACTTCACAAGAAAACACGGTAAAAACAATTATTTCTTTGCGAGAAAAAATATATTTCTTAGCTGACATTATAGCACAAGGGTTCCTGAGCTTAACGGTTCCTTAATCAATTCACGAAATGGTCTAATCTGCTAGATTTAAATTGTTTCGGTTTGACTTCTTCCAAAACACGTCTCGTGCGCTACTAAAATAAATTATAAATAAATCGAATTTGATCTCAAATGTCTTATACAGGTCACAGCTTGTAAATTAAACCCATATAATTACACTCTGTAAGCCTAAAAAATATCCGAGTGGTTTAAGAGCTGTTTATCTAAACAGTAGGTAGTCCCCGACTTACGAGCGCTCTGACTTACGAGGTCCCGGACTTACGAGCATGCATCTCATAAAAAAAAAAAAAAAAAAAAAAAAAATTTTTTTTTTTTTTTTTTAAATAAATGAATACATGTACAGTACTGGACAGTCACCAAGCACTTAGCCTATCCTAACACAGTTTTTAAAGATGAAGGAATAAGTTGAATTGTCTCCCTTTCACATAAAGGGAGCAAGCTCCCTATGGAGCCTGCAGGGAGGAGGGAGACAATTCAACTGACTCCTTCATCTTTAAAAACTGTGTTAGGATAGGCTAAGTGCTTGGTGACTGTACAGTACTGTACATTTATCTATTTATTAAAAATATACAGTAT